>JBBPDC010154940.1:0-20066 GCA_037974485.1 Hemigrammopetersius urotaenia | reverse complement strand
AGATGATCAGGCGGTGATCAGTATACTGGTGGTGCTGAATGCTGAGTGGGTGGAGCTCCTTTATCTCGGCTCCTTGTATCTTTAGACACGTTGCAGTCTGTCAGTAAAACACTTGTTCTTTGATTTAATCTACTCAGTGTGACAAAGATAAGGCAGTCTGACAGAAAATAGCATTCAAAGCAAAACATAAAGCAATGAGGGGCTCGAGACTTTTGTACAGAGCTGTATATGCACAGTTTATTGATCTAGAAGGTTTCAAATGTCTATTTTTGGATCATTTTGAATAATGTGGAGTAGTCGAATCGTTGCATCACCCTCGAAATAAAACAGCCTTTAAGGAAACCCACGTTTGAAACATCTCCAAATACTCTCCAGCATCTGAAGCTCCAAACTTCCCCCATAATTATATTTCCCTCAGTAATTTCCCTCTGCGTCTGAATTCGAGCAGCCGAGCGCTTCCTCTTTTAGCTCTGACATCACCAGAAGGGCGAGCAGCCGCGATCACAGAGCTTCCTCTCTGATAATCTTTCGATAACCAACCCCATTAAAAAAGAGCACATACTGTAACCAGACAACAAAAGGACGGATTGTGCTGTTCCGTCACGCGGCTTGAAGGGTGTTTAGTGCAGTACGACATCCAGAACTCGGCAAAATGAACCTTTACTCTTAACAGATCCGCTAATAAAAAAGCATGGCACGGGAAAAAAAGCGAAATCAATAGCTAATTAACATAACGAAGGGCCCGTTTGAGTGACGCCAGGGTACCGGCTAGCGGGCCGAGTCTTAAATCAGCTCCAGCGCGCTGCTGATGAGGAGATATAACTGCGGTTATGTCCTTGAACAAGGATGGGACATCAACACCAGCAGCCTCCTCACACAATGAACATGGCATTTTTAGCCCTAGAGAAAATATACACTCCTTCAGGGGGGCCGAACCGATAAAACAACACACAATCAAAGAAGCCAGGGGTCAAACTGAGTCCAATTCATCGCATTACACAACATCTTATTATTAAAATACTTGAAAACCATCGAGCGTCCTCATGGGCCAGGTTGGCCTCCACACTTTGGAAGCTGCTCCTATAATGAGGGCTGATCAAATTCATTATTAGTGCATTATTAGTATAAGTTTGTGCACCGCAGCGGACACGCATCCAGTGTAAAACAGGGGCAAGAGAGTCCAGGTTGGTCGCAACAGTAGTAAGACCAAAGACTTTAAAGCTCATTATACAAACCCTCTTTGTGCTCTATGCTGTATTTACATCTATTTATGCACATGCTACAACAAATCACTGTACCTACTATCTCGTTTTCATAACAAACTATAAAGAAACAAGACTTTTGTGCATCACCAGCTGCCCGATAACAACCCAGCAGGCCCCCTCTGCACAGCCAGCAAACCACTAAATGCAACATGAAAAATAAAAATACAGGCATATGTGCTTGCACGCCTCTTTACAAGCATCCAGCAACCCCCCAAAAATGATTCAGAGACCCCCTGGATGAAAGCTGCTGCACTGAAAGCTGCTGTGCCGTGTTGCTGATAAGGGCGACTGGAGATGGTGCAGCTTTGCCCTTGCTGTAGGACATAACCCTCAGTGGGACGCTATCTGTGGAGAAGATGCTAACAACGTCAGTGTAACACGTGTGTGTGTGAGTGCGTGTATGTGTGTGTGTGATGTAAAATCTAATCCAGAGTGTACCAATCGGACCTCTCCGACCCTTTGGACTACTGGCCGGTCTGACATTTAAATGACATTTATGAGCCAGTTCCCCTGGAGACGGGCTTGATTGGCACAGTGGAGCGATGCGGATCCTCATAAAAGCACTGCCTGTCACTTTTATCTGCACTGGAAAGGGACGAATGATGCCGCTGCGGCTCCAGGAATCTCAACGCCTTTCTGCCAGAAGCTTAAAGCGATAACTTGGAAAACGTTCAACATACACACAGGTGCTGTCCTCCATACTCCAGAACTCAACCAGCTGAGACGCCCGGCGCCTGGAGTTCACTGGTCAGGTTCCTGGGGTTACAGTAACCCCTCAGTTTTACGCAGATCAGCATTTGTGGATTCAGTCTAACGCAGATTTTTCTGAAACCCAAACTGTATTACCACCACCAGCCCAGCGGTGGCAGTAACACACTGAAAAGTTGTCAACTGCCATAAAAAGAAGAAGCTGCTGCTACAGCATGTAGCATGACTGCTCCGTGTCTTGTCCTCGTACTCCCCCACAGTTTCTTTTGTGTACGAGTCTTTGAACGCCATTAATGCTAACCGCTAATGCTAACACTTTTTTAAGCAATAAATTCAGATTATTTATTTATCTTTACATTTTCTTTAAGGGTAATGCATTAAACTGAGGGGGGGGACGACGACACCAAGTTGCTCCAGGGAGACTGCCCCCTGTAGGTAGGGAGGTCGCTTTGGATAAAAGCATCTGATAAATGCTGTAAATGCAAATAGTAAAAGAGTACGTAAGGAGAGCTTTATTGTCATCCTAGCCATACAGATCTAGTACACAGTGAGACGACATATCATCCTCCTGGAGCAGTGAAGCAACATAGAACACAACAGAACAGCAGCACTCAGACAGATCAACAGTGAGAGTAAAAAGGGGGAATTACAAGCTAACCTATATATCTATAAATATATCTAAGTTTACAAATACTTTACTTACAAAATAAAATACTATAAATGACTCTAGGGGGACACAAGCTAATTGTAGGCCATTCATCACATATTCGTCTCAAACTGAGCAGGCAATATCTAGTCTCTATATTTGAACTAATAGTTTTTTGATTGTTGTTATTTAATATACTTCTAGTGTCACATCTATATGTCTTTTAACATTGAATGTACTTATGAACAAAAATGCATGTATTTAGAAGCACAAATTTATGTCTGAAGTGACATTTTAAGGCAAAATATAACCGCTGGGAGGTATGAAGGTGGGGGCACCATGGAAATGTGGCTGCTTCTCTGAAAACAATGTTGAAGAAAGGAAGAAATCGTGAATGGAGTGATGTACTGGGGAATAAGGAGAAGGCGGACTTCTCAACAAAACAACGCCCTCAAACAAACAGACAAAACTGGTTTCTAAAAATGGAGAAAACACTCGTATGGCCTCGTCAACCTCTTGACCTGAATTCCATTGAAAATTTATGGAATTCGAAATTGCGAGACCATCACTGGGACCATTATAACCCGGGGAACTGAAGACAGTTTGCCAAGAAGAAACCAAGGGGCTAAAAAGCTAATAACGTCTTACTGAAGACGCCTCGGAGCATCCACCTAAAGAGCTGAATTTTTAAACATCCTTGTTATTCTCATGAATACACACTTTTTAATTTAGGAGTACAAAGTCAAAGATGTCAAATGGGTAAATCTACAAAATAAAAAAATTATGTTGGCAACGACTTAAAATTTTAATCGTGATTAATCACATTGCTACACACAAAACAAAATATTATATTGCGCACGTTTATTTTTAAAGTACTGCTGTATGAAGAAACGTACAAGAACATTTGAATTGCAAACAAATGAGCTTTTTAACAGCAGTGTTCCCTTTAACACTGTTACAGTTCAAATAAACATTAATGTAATCAATCTAATATAAAAACAAAGCTATTTGCCACTGCAGGGCGTTCAGGTTTTATCTAGTTTATTATAGAAAACAAGTTCCCCTCAGAGTCCAGCAGCTGTAGCAGCTGTAAAGGGGACCAACTCCATATGAAAGTCTCTGAAGCTGAATGCAGTGGCATTATAGTCCCTTTTAGTGGAATGGCAAGGGGTCCCAATGCCTGACCCCTGCAAAAAACAGCAGAGATGCCAAAAACTTTCAAAATAAAAGGATTGTTTTTAAAAAGATGTGGTTAAATCATTTTTGCAATAATAACACTAAGTCCTAAAAAGCTATATAAAGTGTCCGAAGACCCCATCACTGTGGTTGAGTGTGGGGAGGGACGGGTGTGGGTGGAGGCGGAGTATGAGAGCGCATGTATGTGTGTATGCGTATGCATGTACATTTATCAGGATAGGTGAGTGAGGTGTGTGGGCATGTAATATAAATCCATATGCGTGTGTGTGTGTGTGTGTGTGCGTGTGTGTGTGTGTGTGTCAGAGCCATGGAGACTTCAAAGCCTCACAATCTGATTAGCATCATTCTGACTTCCAAGAGTCCTTTCCCAACATCTGTCAGGCCATTTCCATTAGACTTCATCAGCCAGCGGAGTTCCCCCTGCCCCCCTCCGCTCCGTTAAGAGCCAGGATCAGGGGGCATTAAACTCATCCAGGCACATGTTTCAAATTAAAGTATTGCACGCCCCCCCCCCCCCAAAAAAAAAAAAGGAATTTAAACGAAAGATGCGCATGAACAGACTGACAGCCTTTCCAGGGAGGAGCTTTTAAAGGATCACCGGGTGATGATAGTGAACCCTCACATCCTCACAAAGCACATTAATAACCCCTCAGAGCCTTAATCTGCTTACACACGCCGCCGCCGCCCCCCCACTGACCTGTGATCCCAGGCTGAAGTTCGCTCGGTTGGCCTTTCGCTCGTTAAGAAGCACAAACTGACCAATAAAGAGTCGGCAAGAATTACAACGAGCGCAGAACACAGGCCACTCCGGTTCAAACAGGATCTGGCATTAATTGCTTATGCTGACAGCAACTATTAATAGCTTTTGATCTCACATAATAATGACCAATGATATTCTCCAATATTCTCTCTCTCTCTCTCTCACACCCACTCTTTCCCCCTTTATCAATCTCTCTGTCTCTCTCTCTCCCCGTCTCTCTCACACACTCTCTGCCTCTCTCTCTCTCTCTCACACACTCTCTGTCTCTCTCTCCCTCTCTCTCTCTCTCTCACACACTCTCTGTCTCTCTCTCTCTCCCTCTCTCTCTCTCACTCTCTGTCTCTCTCTCTCTCTCTCCCTCTCTCTCTCACTGTCTGTCTCTCTCCCTCTCTCTCTCTTTCTCTCTCTCTCTCACTGTCTGCCCCCCCCCCTTCTCTCCCCCTCCCTCTCTTTAAACATCACAAAGGTTCCCTAAAGCAAGATTTTTGAGTGTAAATAACCTTCCAGAGGTATAAATAACTTCAACAGGTTCTACAGGTTCTAGAACCTTTACAAAGCATGGATGTCCATTAGACACAAAGACAATAACAATATAAACTAAAACTCTCCAGAAAACACTCTGTACTAAATACACTATATTATATGCACAAAATGCTGTGGATAAATAAATACAGTTCCTGCTGATATCTTTTACTAATTATTACCAATAGTGGGTTGGAGCTGTTCTCTATAGGGAGTCTGTTTTTGCAGGTGATAGTAGTGATGCTGCACATAATAAACTACTGCACATAAAAAAGATTTTGCACCTAATTATAACACAGTACGAAACTTCACATCTAACTGCACACACTACCCCTTTACCCCTTAAAACGACCCTAATTTCTACCTTAATTTCCCATACAAGATATTAAGGGGAAAAGTGCACAGATTAAGGCTGAAGGGATTAAACGACTGAATGTCCTTACTTTTCCAAATCTGCCCTTTAAATAATAAACCTCCTAAATTAACACCATACATTTAAGACTAAGGGCTTTCAGACACATCCCTTAAATCTAAATCATCCCTAAAAATTGAAAGGAAATATTCACAAATTAACGGCCAGTTATTTCACATTAAGGGTTTTGGTGTATTATCAGGGTAAATTAAATTAGAGTTAAACACATTTGAAGGTCATCGCGATACCAGAGCTTTGATTTGAATAGCTCAGTTCATTAATAAACACACAGAAAATCATCATGTTACGGCTGTCTGTGAACACCACAAAATACCAGCACTGAAGCGCGCAGGCCAGGTTTCTTCAGTGGCTTCTGACTCAGATCTTCAAAGACATGCCTTGATGGCATCTAAGCCTGGCCTGGGGTCTCTGCGCCTCCTTGTTCTTGCTTTGAAGAGTGATGCTTCAGACCTCCAGGGTTACTTTGCGCTTTGTTTGGACGGGGGATGAGCGGTCAGAGCAGAAACGAGGGCTGGCTCTGACCTCCCAGGTGGCGCTGCTTCTGTCAGGGTCCTTTCACGTTAGCTAACTCACGCCCACAGGTGCGAGAACAGGTGGCCCAACAAACAAGCCGGCGTTTACTTTCTGGAGCCGCATGCTATTTTTATAGCCGCCGACATCAATGTCGAGAATGTCAGTGGAAAAACATCCTACGGGTACCGAGAGGCGGAGTTAACTACACTCAGTCTCTGGAACTCAAGTAAAAGTTACTTTACTGAGTTATTGCCAGTAATAATACTTAGTACCCAAGTAAAAGTTACTTAACTGAGTAATTACCAGCGATGATACTTAGTACTGAAGTAAAAGTTACTTTACTGAGTAATTACCAATATTTACTTAGTATTCACCTTTTTACTCCGTTCTCTTTTAGTCCTACATAGTTCTCCTTTTTAGGGTTTAGTTTGATTTTGGTGTGTTGGTTCAACTCTGTGATCCAAAAGGAAAAGAGCAGAGCCTCACACTGTTCAGTTTATACAATGATGGATGGACTGAGAAGTTCTACAGGTGAACTTAGTATTGGAAACAGCTAGAAATCACTTTTTAAGTCCAAACCATTATTTTAACATTAAAGGTTAACCACAGTAACTATACAGCCAGCGTAAAATCATGATGTGAGAAACTATAAATGTGTTCATAACAAGTCGCTGTGTTGTGAGTCACATATCGGAATATGAATCTGCCATTCCATTCAATAATGATTTTGTCTTCATATTCATGCATGTTCCCTTTTAGCTTCACTTTTGAGTTATAAAAACTGAACTAAAAAAAAGTGCTAAATCATTAACAGGGGTGTTAAAAGTAGAGAGAAATTTCAGAGCACAACTGTCCCAGTCTCTCTGCATGGGTCCCCATCACTCAGGGCAAGGCCTTCGGGATTCATAGCGAGTTCTTTAACGGTTGAAATGAAAACGGAGGTGGAAATAGCATGTTTTTTTCTCTTAGAAATATATATATAAAACTGAAATAAACTGTATAAATCAGCATACACCATAAAAACCACTCACATAAAATGTTAATGTTAAAAGTTTTTGAACTTCAATTAATTAGTTAAGAGAATGTAACACATTTTACTTTATGAATATTTTCCTATTCAAAGTTCAGTCAACTCAAAAGTGCAGGGCAGTCCAATTAATATCTGTAAAGGTCTAATTTATTTCACAGTCTAAATGCAGTTTGGTTATCTAAATATTAAGAAAGACTTCTGTAGGACGGATCCCAGTGAAAACTGGCCAACAGCCAAAGTGTGAAAACTAATCGCCGGAGCTAATCTGTGTAGAGCGCGAGGAATCAATACCCGAACCAGAGACACCCATTCGTTTTCATTAATAATGGATTAGCGAGTTCGTGTTCCCACCCGAACACTTAGCGGAGAAGTGCCGGGCGCTTTCAGCGGCGCTTCTTTCTGCGCGACGGTTCCATTAACACAGTTCTGCCACGTTTCCAGGGCCCTTCACTTCCAATTAACTCTGCATAAAGCACGTTATCTTGCCAAAATCATTTCCGTAACATTCGTTTCCCCATGATTTTTCAGCAGCCGTTGTTAGCTCGTTAAATTGATCTGCCTAATATCTACATTAGAGCGCCGACTGAGACCATTTGCTTTGCTTTGGTGTTTGGAAAGTGTCGCCTGTTTTTTCCTTACTTGAAGTCGCAGGAACGTGGTGCGGGCGTCGACAGAGGGGTGGAAGATAAATAAACGAGTTGATAAACGCGCAGGAGAGAAGAAAAGACCCCGAGCGCGAGGCAGGATTCCTCTGCCGAAGTGATCACGCAGTTCGGCAGCTGCCGAGTGCGCCACTTTTCCGCCGCTCTCTGAATTATTTAGGAGAAAGAGGCGGGACGTACACTCAGAGTGCAATTATCCCTCTGTGAAGAGCATTAATGGGATGTTGGACCTCCCCTTGACTAATGTGGGAGCTGGATGGGCCTTCAGGAAGCTCCTATGGATGTTGACCTTCTTAACCTTTGAGATTTCACTTTCTTTCCACTTTACTGCTGGATTTACCGGTACAGTCACACACACACTACCAGTCAAACGTTTTCACACACCACAGGTTTTCACCAATTATCCACTTGTTTCATTTCACTTGCAGATTTTATTGTTGAGAAAGGTATTGAGTGAACTTTAAATAAAAATGTGTGAAATAAAACCAGTTTTCTTTCTAAGATGAGAGAATCTGTAACAGTGCAGGTCTGACTCCTCTTAACTGGTTGTTGGTGATACAGAGTCCAATTCTAGACTGTCCTTTAATTTTAAATGCATTCGTTACTGTTTCAAGCACTTAATAGTGCTGAAGCAGTAATAATTAGAATTAGAGGTATTTTGTTGTGATGAATAAAAAAACAACATGTTGTGGCTAATAAAGGAACACAAGTGTTGAACACACTGTAAATGCATTTGTTAGCCAAGAATACTGAGTTGTGTTTTTTGTAAATACATGCAAATGTAGAAAAGCTCAGTGTGTGCCGAACCTTTGACTGGTAGCATATTAGACTAATACATACAATTCTATGTAATCATGAGTTACACATGCATTTGTAATGAAGCTGCAGAATGTCTATTAGGGGTGAGTCATACTGATACAATGCTTTGAAGTCTACCTATTGCTGTGTTGCTATACATTCCATTTAATTAAATATCATTACAAACACAAATAATTACACACTACTTGCTTACAGGTGTTGAGTGCTTAAGCAATAGTTTGCTCAATAACGTCAATGCTGCTAACAATGCATGGAAGGCAATAGTCACCAATTAGCCTTATCCAAACATGCTAACTGGTGACTATTAGCATGCATTAACTGCAGTGTTTCTCATGCATTGATTTATTTGTGGCCACAGTATCAACGCACACCCCCAATGTACATAGCAGCTAGTGGCTAATATTGACTGCTACATCTCTCCTGCCTTTTAACTCTTAGTCTAGAGTTAAAATGGTTTTCTGCTTTAACTAATGAAACGAAACTGCTAAATTAAACTAGTTACAAAAGACAAAATTAACATCTCGTTTAATTACAGTTACACCTCCGGTCCAATGACAAGTTTTGTCTAATTTTCCGAAAAGTCTAAATAAGTATAAACATCAACTACAGGATGAGAAAAGATTATAAACAAAAAGAAAAGAAACAAAAAAACAGAAACAAAAAGAAAATAAAAGAAATTAAAAGAAAGGCTAAGTTATGATAAGATAAGATAAAATAAACCTTTTTAGTCCAAAAAGTGGTAAATTTACTTTGTTACGGCAGAAAGTGGACAGAACAAAGGAAAGAGCAGCAAAACAATAGAATAAAAGCTGTACAACACAACAAGATATTTGTAAAGTAGACTTTACAACCGATGCAAAAAATATAAATACAGACGTTTGTAGATGTATACAAATATATCTGTATATACATGTCCGTGAATACAGATATGACATTTTTCAGCAGATTTCACAATTAATTTCTATGAATATCCTAAATAACCAGGTCACACTCTTCCCCGGTATGTCCAGCTGTGTAACTGAGTCTCTGAAGAAGTAACTTACTTACACTCAAACTATAACCAAATCTGACCAGGGGTGCCAACACATTTGGACACCACTACGGATACAAAAGCAGGCAATAAAAGCGTAGAATCTGCAGAATTTTGAGCTACGAGTCGGAAATAACGGCTGCAAAATGACAGCATGATAGCCGAGACGGGTTAGAAGCATCTGAGATGTTCTTTTGTTTGGTGATCATCCATCTGGATTCCTTTAACAGTACAGACACGCTTTGCGCTCCTGTTAAACCAATTTACGCTTAAAATGCCTTCTGCTCAACACCCTCGAACTCAACCAGGAAAGCGGATCCTCCAGCTGTTCCAATGAGGACACAGACGCTGCTGCTGCCAGAACCGCCGCGGTTCCGCGGATTAGGAAGAAGGCTGGGGTGGATATGTGATCATGAGAAACTTCTTCTTCAAGCTATTTTCAGGAACCTCTTAAGACTTTTCTCCACTGCACACCATTCTGACGACCCCTGGCCTTTGGGGACACGTGTTGAATTGTTCGGTCCTCTCTCACAGACTTGCTAAAGCAGTGTCTGACACTGTATGACTGTTATCTATGAACATGGACAAAAGTACAGACAGAAGGCTTCACGTGGGCTGAGGCTGTTTTTATAGGCTGTTTTTTGTTGATATATAAAGATAAAAAGTAGTAATTGTGTGTGTGTGTGTGTGAGTGCAGTAGTGTGTGTGTGTGTGTGTGTGTGTGAGTGTAGTGGTGTGTGTGTGTGTGTGTGCAGTAGTGTGTGTGTGTGTGTGTGTGTGAGTGCAGTAGTGTGTGTGTGTGTGTGCTCTTATCATCACTGTTTTAATTGCTGCAGTGGTAAAATAATGTAAGAGTGTAGTTTAACATTTCCAAATTAAAATAAAGGGTCTCTTATTTTTTTCCAAGGCCGTACAGTTGGCCTTGCACTTTTCTGGATGGGTCTCCCTTCCCACCCCATGCTGCCCAACATGGGCATCTATTATCTGATGGAACTAAATTAGTATTTTAGCATCTATTATCTGATTAGCAGTGGCATGAGTTGTGTTGGCAGCAGTTTGAGAAGATGCACCATTAGCCTTCATGAAAAAAGCAAAGCCGAAGAAGCAAAGTTCACCTCTTCTTCTCTTTTTTTATGACGTTTCTGCTGGATATCAAACGTACAGCATGTTCTAACCTGATTACAGAGAATTACAGTTTCTTCTGTGCTTCAGTGGAATTCGGCCCAACCGCCCCCTCCCCTCCCGCCCCACACTGACACAAATGAAGATTAAATAAAGTTCTTTGTTGTGGGGAGCGAACCTGCCCGAGCGCTGTGGAGAAAATCACTTACCTAATGCATTAGCTCAATGTTCTCTCATGCATTTTTGACAAGTCTGATGAAAAAATGCTTCCTGCTAACGGGGGTAAACAGTATCACATGACGGCGGCAGCCGGAGGTTTAGCGTTACTCCAGCCTTTAAACCGGTGCCCATCGTGGGCTTTTCAAAGACACGACTCATTATCTACGGTCTCCACTGTCGACATGATATCGGATCAAAGACTCAGCGAAAGGGAGGGAGGCGAATCACGGGGGGAAAATCCGCACTACCTCATTATTTGGCCCTCATGATAGAACAAAAGAGTCATTCAGTCTCCAGGTCTCCACCATCCAGACGGAAGTCCAAAAGTTAAACGCAGTGGCACCGCGGCCGGGAGGATTCCTGCCGAGTCGCCTGAGTTATGATCAACACGCCATGCCGAGATCTTCAGAGCAACAGGACGTGGCTCTTTGAGGCTTGTGGAGTTGCGAAAACGAATTAAGACACAAAATCCCCAGAATCCTGAGAACACTCCCAGTTCACTTTCTCAGAGAAAGTATCTGAGTTTACTTTCCTTCTTTCTTTCTTCAGTGATAAACAACACGGTTTTATTTTGTATAGACACAGATAGATACAGCCGTATTAGTGGGAGTGTGTCTATAAAGATATAGATATATGTACACATATACGTACATATATGTGGATGGATGGATGTATAGATTGATAGATAGACAGACAGACAGACAGAGAGATGGAGAGACAGATATACAGATAGATAGACAGATGGATGGATGGATGGATGGATGGATGGATGGATGGATGGATGGATGGATGGATGGTTCATCACAGACTTGATGATTCTGGGTGGAGTTTCAGTAAAACCTCTTCAGGACTCCAGCAGGGCGAGGACCTGCAGACACGCCGGCTCTGAAAGGTTGTGGCCAGTCGGGCACGAGGAAAGCTAAGAGGCCATGAAATCACCACACTGGAAATATTTAGAAAGGTTAAACCAGAAGGCTCACCTGGGACGTCCCCGCAGGCCCGCCATTACCCAGGGGCGCAATTACAGCGCAAACACTCGCTCACGCCACCCGACCGGCTTTATTTGTCATGACCTGCGCGTTATGAGCGCTAACCTGACATTTTCCTCAAAGGACTCATCTAGCCAGTGGAGGCCCGCTCAAATAAACACGGCCCTCAGCCGCCCGGGGAGGAGCCGGGTCACACCAGGCCAAATCAATTCTCCAAAAACTTCTCATTTATTATTTATTTACTTACTTACTTACTTACTTATTTCTTTACAGAGACATTGCTCTTTGTGCTGCCCTGAAACACTCAAAACATTTAAAATCCTACTAAAGATATTTAAGTATATATGTTTGTGCTAAATGGACATACGAAAAAAATTACTTTTCTTTTTGCTGTGGAACAGAAAAAAATGCAAACAAATAAACAAGCAAACAAAAATACTGGTTATTTGGTCACAATGAAAAAAGAAACAATTGAATGAATTAATAGATAGATAGACAGACAGACAGACAGACAGACAGACAGACAGACAGACAGACAGACAGACAGATAGACAAACAGACAAACAGACAGACAGACAGACAGATAGACAGACAGACAGACAGACAGACAGACAGACAGACAGACAGACAGACAGATAGACAGATAGGTAGATAGACAGATAGACAGACAGATAGTTATATAGATGAATAAATGAATAAATAAATAAATAAATAAATGTAATGCCCCAGTGCATTTCCAGTGACCAATTTATTCAGCGCTCTTTCGGTTACAGAGTAATATTCCCTGGAAGCTAAATATTCAGCTCAGTCTGAGCATTTAAACACAAATCAGCCGTATTAAAGAGCCGTATATATTCCTGCTCCGCTCCTGAAGTCCCCCGGACTTGCGCATAAACAGCTGCGGGCTGCTGCCGCTCGGTTCAGGCTGCAGTTAAAGGGCAGCTGTCAGCTTGGCACTGAGCGTCAGGGGCTGCTGGTTCAGGAGGGAAAGGGCCGGGGGCTCCCCAGAGGACAACAGGGTGGGGGTGGGGGGGGTTCTGAGGGGATCACCTGCAGGATGGTGGGGTGGGGGGACAAAAACTACGTCATCCATCAGGCGAAAAAAGCCCTGTGACCTCACTAACCTTCATTTACGTCCTCAGATAAAGACCCCCTCGGAGAGACAGGGCTTTTATTGTTCCTCCATCATTCCCACCCCCCCACTTCTTTAGTCCTGGAAGGTTTAAACTTTCACCCCGTGCGGTCGGGGACATTTAATTACAGCGCTTTTGGGATCAAAAACAAGCAGCCCTGGGCTTTACTGGGACATTAATTATTAGTAAGTTACTATAACAGGCCCACGGCTATGAGCCAGTCCAGTTAATAATGCAGAGCGTTACTGTAAAGACCCTGCACTGCAGCCAGCCCCACTCTGAACACCGACTGGAACATTTTTTTGGTGCATTAATTACAATTAAAAAGCTGTAATTAGCATAAAAGCGTCCTTCATGTCGAAACGGATCCACCAATACACAAAATAACAAACTGACCCTGGCAGTTAAGAAAAGTTCTGAAGGTATTAAAGTGAAAAAGTCCACTTTTTGAATCCCAAACTCTCTATAACCTTAGAAAATGGATCATAATGCTCATAAAAGCTGATCTTAATAAAGCATTAATTAAGACTTTTATGAATACTTAACATTAATGTGTTACTGCTTTTATTAATACTAAAAACAATGCTTTTTTTATTCACAAATGACTTTATTGATCAATAAATCACTAAATTCCATAGCACAAATGTCATAACTAGCTCTATAACCACACATCTAAGGAGTGAGGTGTGGAATAAAGGGCTGATATTTTGAGTAAATGCAGTATACGTGCTCCTATTGCGCCACAGAATCATTGTTCTGAAGCATTAGTCATCAGTAATTAGGGAAAAAGGTTAAGAATGGATGTGAGTGGAGCTGAGGGGGAGGAGAGCAGGACGCTTTTTGTTAATGCTGGTGAGACTGAACTGAATCACTCGCAACAATAGGTCAGGCGCTTTCAAGGCAAACCTTATGCTAACGATGATGAAGCGCTCGCTTCGCTGTGTTGATGAACATGAACACAGTGGCCCTGTACCTCTTATCTGAAAAACTGTGTAAGATATTCATCTCTGATCGGCCCACAGGGTGCTGAAGTCCAAACAGAGTGGGTTCTGGGTCTCTGGAGGACGAGAATACTGGATGTTTGGGGAACTTCTGTCACAAAACACCAGAACACACTATGGAATACCTTCTCAAAAGATAACAAATGTCTTCAAATGGTAAAAATGTACTACAATTGTTTGGTGCTTGTATCTTCACGACTAAATCATCTAACGTGCCACAAACCATTACCCCGTCATGTCTAACAGACTGTTTATGCAGTTCCTGACACGGCATGACTCACCGTTTTCTGGAAAAATGAACAAAAGTATGGACAAAACTCAGGTTTTGGGATGCTGCAACTATGCTAGTGTAACTGTCAGACGGGAAAAACAGACGTTTGGGCTGTTTCTGGCGAAAAATAGCAGAAAAAAGTGCACAAATGCCTTAAAATTGTACAAATTTACCACAAATGTAACCAATAAGCACGTTTGCTCCTCTGCAATGTCTAAATGGTGTCAATTTAATATGTTTTTTTGATCTTGTCTGTAATTATTGTTTTTACTGTTTGCAGCATACAGTGTCCTTGTGTGCCAGAAAGGCGCCTATGAATAAAATGTATTCTTCTTCTTCTTATTATTATTATTGCTATTATTATTATTATTATTGCTATTATTATTATTATTATTATTATTATTATTATTATTATTATAATATCTTCATGCCTAAATCATCACCCTCGCCTTAAACCATGTCAGGTTACTCAGTACTCTCAAAAAGACTTGCTTATGCGGTTCCTGACACGGCATGACTCACTTTTTTCTAGAAAAATGAACAAAAGCATGGACAAAATTCAGGTTCAGGGGTGCTACAGGTATGCTAGGGTAACTGTGTCAGTGTTTCGGAGGAACAGTGAATCGTACAGTGTCAGAAACCACATAAACAAGTCTACACTTGGGCTGGTTTGCGGTAAATCTGATTCGCCCATTCTTCCTACCGTCACAGTACAGACGCAAACACCTTGCAGCAGCCGTTAGCATTTTGGTAATAATTATGCACACGAGACACACACACACGTGTATGGAGGGTGTTATGGTTTTTATGGCCGCTTTTCTGTGAAGGACACGAGATGATCTTGTCATCCTGATGGCGGTGCTGAATCCAGGCCACGGCGGAGGGTTTGGATGAGTGCCTGCAGCCCCGCGATCGAGCAGCATAATTAAGCTATTAATCTCACATCATTAACCTCTGTCGACCCGTTCTTCCCTCCATCGCAGTGACACCGTCGCTCTGCTGTTCGAAACGCTCCCACCATCTCTCTCTCTCTCTCTCTCTGCCCTCTCTCCCCTCGTTTCTCGCTCTCCTCCGGCGGCCGGCGTGGAGGCGCCGCAGCTGCGGACTAACAGAATTACCTCCCAAGTGCCTCTCGATTGTGGATATGGTTACTTTTAATTAAAAAGAATCAATTTCCATTCCCGTCAATCTAGCCCGGTCACCATATGGACACTTAAAAAAAAAACACAATCCAATTTTCAGCCGCCTACCCGGACCGCCCCGCCTAACCCGGCCGGCCCTTCAACAGATAATCGATCTGCGGCAGTGGGCTTCCACCAAGACCCTTCAGAGAGAGGTCAGAAGCTCCACTTTAAGGAGACGACAAGCGCAGGGAAGGACGTAATCGCAAATTTTAGAGGACTAAACAAGAAACTGACCACTGATCTAACACAGGGACTAACACAATAAAGCAAAAAAGAGAGACTGGGCTGGAAAATACATGAAGAAGAAGACAAGTGGGGCAGAAACAAAGTGAGAAGCGCAACACAAAACACAGAGCAAACTATCAACCCTCAGAACACGAACAGCACCATTTTTTTCATTTAAAAACATATAATAATAATAATAATAATAATAATAATAATAATAATAATAATAATAATCACTACCGGGCTTTTAAAAACGACGTCACACGCCAAAAACAACAAAAATTAACTAATTTCTTTTATTTTAGGTTTTAGAAACAAACAAGTGGGTGGGGAAACCCCGCAGGGGGAGGGGCTCCAGAGAGCGGCCGA
This sequence comes from Hemigrammopetersius urotaenia, assembly GCA_037974485.1. Taxonomy (NCBI): domain Eukaryota; kingdom Metazoa; phylum Chordata; class Actinopteri; order Characiformes; family Alestidae; genus Hemigrammopetersius; species Hemigrammopetersius urotaenia. The sequence goes on along the minus strand of JBBPDC010154940.1, from coordinate 3,968 downwards.
GCGGCAGCACAAAGAGAGTGTAAACAACAACATCGACAAGAAAACAGGAGGCAAAACACCACAAAAAGCCAAAAAGCAGGATAAAGACAGGCAGACTGTGATAAGGGAACATTTCAGGAGGGGTCGTTTCCTTCATCAGATCTGAAATTCTGATGATACTGTCTGACGGTGTGTGTACCGTTACACCCGGAGCTGCGCTGCTGTCATCAGGCCTTGCCTTGAACCCGCCGCCCCGGAGGATGACACAGCGCCGCCTCACACTCGTCATAAATCAAAAGCAATCATGATGGCTAATGTCACTTCATGACATCCACCGCCGCGGCGTCTGCGCTCTGATTGATGCGACAGTATGTTAAACAGGCAGAACGCATGTCACCATGATTAAAATGACTTCTGCCGGAGCTTCATTTGGGCAATAAAGCGCACCCCGCCGCCGAGACTGCCGCACGCAAAGATCATTTATTGCATTCAGTAAATACAGCTAGAAAAAAACCCTCTAAACACATTTTACTTCTGAGTAAACTAAAATGACTTTCACGTTTGTTAACTTGAACCAGGAGCACAGTGCTGTTAACGGCTTCGCCACGGTGTAGATATAAAAAAAAAAAAAAAACTGTAAAGCACAACGTTGTAGTTACATTTCCTAAAAGGAAAATGAGCCCATTTTTAAAAATTTCTGCATAACTGGGATGTAAACAAAGTGATTCAAAGCAGTGGTGAACGGAACCAGACGTCTTAAAAGTTTAATGCCTTTCCATGTTATTGTAATGAAATGGTTACGAATCTGCCGTTTGAAGCTGAAGACATCATGTATTTACACTCCTGGTGGAAGGGTACACGTAAGGTGTTGTGAGGCAAAATAGTCCCAGAAGAAATCTTGCTGAGTTCGGATTAGCCACTATTTTACCATCATCAACATTCAAAATAAGAGGATAGAGGTTCACTGGTGGGCTTGGATGGTAAATAAAATGGCTATATTGTGGAAACTTCATGATGCTGGGTTCCATTCACCACCATTATAATCACTACCTATGTAGAAATCCATACACAGTAACCCCTCAGTTTCTCACAGATCAGCATTCAGTCTAACGCAGATTTTTTTTTCTGAGAACCGAGCTGTATTATTACACTGAAAAGTTGTCAACTACCATAAAAAGGAGAAGAAGAAGCTGCTGCAGCATGTAGCATGAATGCTCTGTGTCTTGTCCTCGTATTTTAACTTTAACCCCCCGATTTTCAACAGTTATCTCAGTTTATTTTGTATTAGTAAGCGGTGCCCTAAACATGTGGGTAGAGGGAGTTATTTCAACCTTTCTTTTGTGTACAAGTCTTTGTTTTGGCACGCTGCTAATGCTAACCTGCTAATGCTAACGTTTTTTTAAGCAATAAAGTTTTCTGATTCTGATTATTTATTTACCATTGCATTTTTTAAGGGTAATACATTAAACTGAGTTTAACATGAAATTTAAGTGTTCTGGGAGCATATTTGAGGGCATATTTAGGGTTTCCACACTTTTTTTTTTTTTACCAAAACACAATAATCTAGTTTTTTCACTATACACGGGTGCTCTTGGAACATAACCCCTGCAAAAATTAGTCACAAAATAACAGTAACTATGATGAAAATGGCATTTTTGAATAAACTTCAATTATTTCCTTACATTTACTAACTCAGCCTGTCATTCCTTGCCATGTAAACCAGTCTGACTTTTTTGCCCCCAGAACCTCAAGCAGGACATTCCAGTTTTTTCTTCCTCTTTTGTGAACGCCACTCACAAAGGAGAAATGACGTGAGTACTGTAAAAGAATCCCGAATGTCGGTTCCTGGGCGGCAGTTCCAGCACATTAGTGACCCGAGCGGTTCAGGCCACCTGCGAGCCCTGAAGCCGACAATAGAGAACAGCTGTAATCTTTCATCAGCCGGAATATTTTTAGGTGGAACCTGAGCGGGTGGCAATCAGCGGCGCTGGGCTCCTCCGCCCTGCGCGGCCTGGATTCGCCACCCTGTAATTCCAGCAGCGGCGAGCCGGCCCTGTCCTGCTCCTCAGCTGATTACAGACAACACCACGCTCAAACCCACTGTTTGTGGTTGTCAATATTTTAACCTCCAGCCTATTTTTAGAGCTTTATTTGTTTAAACTGCTGTTACGGGAAAGTATTTATATCCACAGAAGGTCTGAATCATCGCGCTGATGCTAACGGCTACTAATCTTTTAACCCCTAACCCTACCTTAAGTCACGTCTCCAGTCAGAGCTGGTCTTTGTCCCCTTTTAACTGATTAAAATCCGTCCCCAGAGTGGTTGGTGGGCGTGGATGGAGAGCCCATTCGGGAGATGAAGCTCTAGGAGTGGTCTCCCAAAAGGCCCCTTTTGAGACTAAACCCATTCACCCGAGTGAAGAAGTGGACAGCCTGTTTCCACAGTGTGTGGGGGCGGCTCTTTGCTCAAGGGTACCTGGCAGTCTTGGGATTAAAACCCGTGACCTTCCAATCGCAGGGACGACTTCTTAACCACCAGGCCACCAGCCGGCCTCCTCGAAACTTTGTCAAAGAGAACCAATTGCTCAGAGACATGTCAACATGCCAACCAGTGAAACAGCAACAATTGGTCGGCCGAGTTCCTGAACTCAAATAATAGCGAACAGATTCATTCCAGCACTGAAGCTTTCGGTCTGATGCACTTTTTCACCAAACACAAGCGCGAAGAATTTAAAATTGAAGCTTCAAACAAAAGCAGTGACCAAGATGGAAAAAGTCTCTGCTGAATCTCTGCTGCAGTACTGTTTATGGGCAGGAGAGTCTAAGATAACATGCATTATTAACTAATCACAAGATGATAAAAGTGTTATCAATTATATGTTTTACATTTACAGCATTTATCAGAAGTGACTTCCATTCCCTAACTACAGGGGACAGTCTCCCTGGAGCAACTTGGGGTGGTGGTGTGCTGAAGGTGGGATTCGAACCCATGACTTCTTGGTCCAGAGGCAAGTATCCTACCCACTAGGCACCACCACCCTAGTTTTCACAACTAGCCTGTTGTTTTGAGTCCTTTTAGAGGTCTGAGATTTTCATATCCGATGTGAAAAAGCTCCACTCCCCCCAATTTGTGCAAATGAATACCGCCCTAGATAAATGTTGCCGTAAAAAACACCACGGTTCAATCAATGAAAATGTCAATGTTTCCTGAGAACTCTAGATCTTCATGTGTTTGCTCATTGTGGTAATAAAAATCAATGTTTCGTCGCATCATGGTCTTTACACAGCAGAGCAAACACGCCATCACTAAAGCAGAGGACTGGATTAAAGGGTAGAAACAGAGCAAGTACTAAAGGGGTTATCAGGGCCGGTGGTGGAGGAGCGAGACGGTTTGTAGTCCATCAGCATCTCCTGCAGTGGCCACTGTAGCATGTGACTGAACTAATGAGGGCGCCGGGCGTTATGCTAATGCGCTGAGCAAGAACATACGAATATTGAACATAAGGGACCAAACCAATTATGGTGATGAGCAAAGTTGAGCAGGGATGGGGGTGTGTGTGGGGGGGGATAACATTTGCTCTGTAAATAGTCTTTATCCACTTGGGGTAGCACTCGAAATGATCAAGGAATAACAAGTAGGCTATCTCTCCATGACCTTTTGTACATCACCACCAAAAAAACACGGGATAGGGTTAAGTGGGATGCACCAAAAAGAGCCCGTATCATTAAAAAAATATTTCTTACTTTTCTAAAATAAAAAACAGCATATAAACACTATTTCAGAACAGTTGAGGGGAACATAGCCCATATATGGAAACTTTGTTATGGTTGTGATGTCACAACTGCATTTACATATGTATATATGTATGTAAAATAAGAAAATACTATAAAATGGTTAGCTCTAAATACACTACCCAATATATATATATATATATATATATATATATATATGTGTGTGTGTGTGTGTGTGTGTGTGTGTGTGTGTGTGTG
>JBBPDC010154912.1:0-20073 GCA_037974485.1 Hemigrammopetersius urotaenia | reverse complement strand
GGCGCATGCGCTCTGTGTTGCGTTCTTGATCCGTATCCGTCAAAATTAGACTTGATGCGCATCTCGGCGGACTGCCGCAGATGTGACGGAACAGAGACGTAGCGGAGACGCAACGCATCGGATCTGGTGTAAACTGATGCATTGACTTTACTGACAGCGATTAGCTGCGGCTGCCGTGTCGGAGACGCACCGCAACGCAGACGCATCCGGTGTAAAACAGGGGTTAATAATCTCCCTGCTTACCCCCTTCCTCCTGCTCCACACAAAGGACCTCCCTCTTGCGCGTGCGCAAACGAAAGTGAAAGTAAAAAAATTTGACACCGCATCTGAGCAAATCCGGGAGAGAATTGGATTTAAAAGCTACAAATGAAAAAATAAGGACTGAAAAGACGGCAGACTATAATTTGAACACAATATCTGAGAAGAATGAACGGTAAGGATGCATTTTCTCCTCCTCTTTCAATTAAAACCGATAGAGAGGAGTGTTGAGCTGGGTCTCCTACATTTTCAACCTCACTTCCTTAATACACTGTCTGAACCAGTCTTGATCCATTCTGTGGCTCGTTTTGCTTTGACAGAAATGCTCACGTGTGTTCTGCTCGCTGTGCTCGCGCCTCTGTTGACCCACGGCTCAGGTAAGGAGGTCTTTCGGGTTGTTTTTGTGTCTCGTGCGCAGAAATGGCCTTCCTTGTTCAGATTTCATTAAGAGTGGGTTTGGAGTGAAATCGTTCACTGTAGAGGCACTTACTGACTTGGATTGGTGGTGAATGGAAGGTCGAGTCTAGAATACAAGTAGGTTATAGCCATTTTATGTACTATCCAAACCCGCCAGTGACGCTAAACAAGTATTTATATGGAATATTGATGATTCCTTGGTTTTGTGTATGAAATGTCCCACCATTACTGTATTAGTATTCTTTTTGGAGTAAATGGGTCTGCCACAAATTTTAGGAGTCTGAGTAGAGTGGGTACTCAGTTTTGAATGGAACCACAGTTCAAGTCTAGAATGCAAATATAGCCATTTTATTCTGAAGGACATCAGTTTTCTTTGGGGACTATTTTGTCTCACCACACCCTGCATGTATCCCTCCATCATGCAAGGGTTAAGTTAAATTTCCCAAAACTGGTAAAACAACGTCTCAGGCTTCAGACAGCTTTGTCTTCACACTATTGCATGTAATAACCTTCTGTAAGGGAACTGGGTCCACCATTGTGAACAATTATCTAGCTAATTAGGATGCTAATCTTAATCATTTATGCTCTCTGTTTCTTTCAGAATCTTTTGCTGTACGTGTTGCTGACACTGCAATCACAGGAACAGTCGGTTCTTCTGTGATTCTCTCATGTTGGCTTGAAACTTTGCAAGACATTCAGGATATGGAGATTCGTTGGTACCGACCACAAAAATTCAACACCCCAATCCTGTTCTACCACGATCACAAAATCAAGACAGACACCCAAGACGAGAGCTACAAAAATAGGAGCTCTCTCACCTTGAGAGAAGCACAGTCTGCCGGCTTGAAGGGGGGAGACATGTCCCTTAAGCTGGAGAATCTGAAGAAGGATGATGAAGGGATTTATCACTGCTACGTGAGTGGGCCCGTGGGGTACGGCTCCAATCACATAAATCTCAACGTAAATGGTGCGTTGGATTGTACCCCGTCCTCCTGAATGAGTACTAAATAAATCAGAACTTTATTCATTTATAAACAATGCTTTTTATTTTTCCTCTGGAAAAAAAAAGAGAGCGCTGCAAAAATGTTTAGTTTCTCTGGGTTTTCTCTTTTATAGCAAGCACTGAACTGAACAGCTTTGCCTTCATTTTTAAGAACCACTAATTCTCCTAATTTGCCAATAAAAATATTGTTCTTTAAATTAATGTCCATTAATTTTCCCGTAATTAGTCAAATTTGGACAAAAGTAAGGGGACGCCTGACCCCCACGTAAACCAGGCGAGGACAAAGGTTTTGGGATTTCTGACCATTACACCAACAGAGTCTTTCATATGGAGTTGGTCCTCTTTGCAGCTGCTATAATGGTTCCTCCCCGCATGCTCTGGGTAACTTGTTTTTCTGCAACAAACTGGCAGGGGCAATTAACCTTGGGTTTATATTTGATTTGTTGACATTAATATTTAAGTTGAGATTTACAGAAATATTTGAACTGCAGCTGTGTGACTGTGATAGAGGAAGCACTGCTGTTAAAAAGCTCCGTATTAGTTTAAAGTGTTTGCAAACCAAATGTATAGCAGTACTGTACTTTAAAAATAAAGGTACCCACTGTCTACTTTTGAATTAAGTATTAAATTTGCATATCACAGAAAACCATGCAATTAATTGCTATTAAAAAGTTTTATCGTCGCCCAGCATTAATATATATAATTTACATGGGTTACATTCCAAGACATGTAGTGAAAAACTTCAAAGTTGTGGTAAAAATGTGGTTGAAAAATGCCTCTAAAAGCCTAATTTTATAGTGTTAACCCTAAATATGCCCCCAAATATGCTTCCAAAACACTTTAATTTAATTTTAAACTCAGCTTAATACATTACCCTTTAAGAAAATATAAAGGTAAGCCCTTATTCATACTGTACAGTTTACACTGAACTGCTGTCTCTTGCAGTGCTGTAAAATACTGACGTTACCCCTGTATTGTAATTCATGCAGGTGTGTTTTCTTTGGTATGTGTTGTCATTTTCTCTGGTATAAGCAGGCGAATACAGTAATAAATTAATTAAATTTAGAGTAATAAAAAATCCAGGGCCTTAAGAAGAACAAAACGAAAAACACGAGAACACTCGAGATACACAGGGGTAATGTGTCACAGGACAGCAGCCAATCAGCAGCAAGGAGAAATAAATAACATTTTTGGATTGGCTGCTTTCAAACCTCCTGTCAGCGGTATTTCACAATCCCAAGAAACGCTTTCTTTGTGTTCTGGACAGTACCAAAAAATGTAAAGTTATATTTTATATAGATGAATTTCCATTAAAATGTTTGTATTAAGTTTTTTAAAACGCATGAAAAATTGTATATTGCCATGAAAAACATCTTTGTACTGGTTGTTTATGTTTGGGCGCGGCGATTAGGGAGGCAATCAGACAATCCCTGAGAGACTGAAACCATGGCTGCTAATACATGTATAAGCGGGGGTTTACTATATATATATATATATATATATAAATATAAAAGTTCAGAGATCAGACCCTTGAGAATATTCCATCAAAAATTCAGTACATTTTGTTTTGATTTTCTTTGACTTTTTCCCCCTGTCCTTGTCTTTGGTTCAAATTATGCTACTCTCTCCATTTTTTCTCTAATTCCAGTTCCAGGATCTTCTCCTGTCCTCTCACTGCAGCTCCAGGATGACCGAGTGAATGTTAGCTGTAGCTCCTGTGGGTGGCGCCCAAAACCCCATATTGAATGGAAATCTGACAAGGTCGCTAACCTTCGTCCTGAAGATCTTTTCCACTGGAAAGGGAAAGACAACCTGACCTGTATCCGGAGCTGGGTTCTCCTCTCCCCTTCTGACTCTCACTTGGCCTCCTGCTTTGTCTCTGTTTCTGGAACAGTGAAGGACAGCACTGTGGACATTCAGAACATTGCCCACCGGACAGGTAAGGACAGGTTACTGTTCATTTGCTTGCTGAGATTTAACATTGATTTCAATCAGTATATGTTACTGGTTTACTGCTAGTCACTTATCAGGGCATTTCCCTGTTCCACATTTAAATGCTGGGGAAATCCCTGTTCCTGTCACAAACAGCATGAATTCTATTTTGGCGTGCAACAAGAATTCATGATTGGGATTAATTGCATTATTTTGTGTAGTTAATTACGTTTGTCTTATTTGCTCATATTTGACCCAGACCGTATTAGGCAGCAGTTGATTCAGTTCTAGAAGATGAAGATGATCTGAGTTACTTTGACAAAGGCAAGGTTGTGCGCGCTAGATGACTTGAGGTACCTACCAAACGTGCTCCAAGGAAGAACAACTGATGAACCAGTGACAGGTTCATGGTGGCTCAAAACTCATTGATGCATGTGGGAGCAAAGGTTAGCCTGTCTGGTCCAATCCCACAGAAGAGCTATTGTTGCAGAAATTGCTGATCAAGTGTTTCCATCATGTGGACGGCTAGGATGTGTGTTGCTTATCTGAGGAATCAGGATGCTCTATACAAGAAGAAGACAAAACAATGGAGGCAGTGTGATGCTCTGTACAATGTTCTGCTGGGAAACTTGGTTATGCATTCATGTGGACGTTACTTTAAAACCACCTACCTAAATATTGTTGCAGACCAAGTACTCCAAGTACAACAGGAACTGGGATTCCACTCTGCTGCTGCATTTGTTACTTTGACATTATACTTGAGCATTCTCAAGTGTCCCACCAGTACTGTCCAATGAAAGATCAAAGGGCCAAACTAGGATATTGCGTTAATGCTTCTGGCTTACAAATTTGACTTCAGCTAATTCATTTATAATAGATTTACTGTTTATTGAAGTAGTCCTTGGTGAAATGTACCTAGGCCAGTATAAAGTTGCCTTGTTCTTTACTGAAATAAGTTCTTCTAACACACTGTCACTGAATACCAGCAGAAGACTGTACTGCAGGTGTAATTATTTCTAGTTGACTGATCTTACTTCTATGTTGTTGTTGCAAAGTCAATTGTTATTTAAATTTGCCGGATTGCTAATAGTATTTATATGTTCACATACAGAGTCTCAAACCACATACTAGCATCATAAATAAATGCTTTGTAAAAAACAGCATCAGTAGTATGTTCATTACAGTAGCATGTATCCACAATATTTTTCACGTATACCAAGATATGTGCAGAACAGAATGTTGATCTTTTTTTAACACCTAATCTGTTCTATTTGCTTCTTCCCAAAGAACATGGATCTGCATCCTGGAAGGTCCTGTTCGCTGTTGCAGTGTTAGTTGCTTTAGCCATGGGTGCTGTCAGTGTGTTCTTTTACAAAAAATATAAAACAGGTCAGATTTTATTACAAAAGTCACTTCATAATTCTTTTTATTTAATGTTCTACTTTGTGTCATTTTGTGTTTGTTCATATGATTCTGTTTCTGTGCTGCAGGATACATGCAGGCAAAGACAGGTAAGAGGGACCTCCAGGTTGATTTCTTGTTTTGTGTTCAGTTTTCCCTCCTTTTGGCATTAATAACTACAACATTAATCTGCTTTGTATTTTCAGATGAAGAGGCTCAGCAATCAGGTATGAATCCATTCCTGGAGCAAACTAAATACATATATATGTTTATTACATTCTATTCAGGTTCATTTACATCTATGTCCTGCTTGTTTGTTAGTGTGCCAGGAGCTGAAGAAAGATGCTGGTATAGTTTTGTCTCTTGTTTCAGCTTTAGTCCATTTTGGGAGGATTTCTGCATTTAAATGTTTAAATCTGTTTAACTGGTTTTATTGTCTCCCTCTCCTCAGTGAACATCACACTGGACAAAACTAAAGTTCATGCAGATCTGTTTGTTAATCCTGAGGGCAAACTTGTAAGAGATAAACACAGCGCTGCAGAGAACTACAGAGGACCTGGCTTTCCCTTCTGTCTATCTGTCTGTGCAACGAGGAGTTTCATCTGTGGTCGTGCATACTGGGAGGTGGGATTAACAGCCATTAATGTACCGGTCAAACAGAACTGGCTTATTGGAGTTTGTAAAGCTTCAAATTTCTTAAATAATGATAAGAGAGATCTCACTCCCTCCAAAGGTTTTTGGTTTCTTTACTCAGACAGACAGAACGGCGTTCAGGTCAACACCGAACCTGAAATTTCACTCAAAATAGACCCAGCTCTCGAAATAGTTGGAGTTTTGCTAGACTATGACAAAAATGAGCTTTCGTTTTACAATGCTAAGGAGGGTGTGCATCTGTTCACGATTAAAACCACATTCCAAGGGCCAATAGTGCCTATGTTTAACCCAGGAATAGGGGATGAAGCTCCCCTTAGTATCATCCCCCAAACAGAGTGCAGAAGTCTCAGTGAGTCTCAAAAAGACACTAATGCTGAAAAAGACACTAATGCTGAAAAAGACACTAATGCTGAAAAAGACACTAATGTTGAAAAAGACACTAATGTTGAAAAAGGCGCTAATGTTGAAAAAGACACTAGTGCTGACCTTGATTCAGATTAACCTGCGCAATAAGACCATCACAGTGTATGTGCAATTGTGTACATGCATTTCACATACAGTCTCAAACCATATACTAGCATCATAAATGCTATGTAAAAAACAGCCCGTCACCATCAGTAGTATGTTTATTACCGTAACATCACCCTATTTTTCACGTATAACAAGTGTGCAGAACATTGTGTTGTACATGGAAGAGTCTTACATTACATACTGTTCTGAAGGATCTAGCTGGTAAATGACACATTTATTATTTAGTTTAAATGGGTTAGTTTAATTTTATAATTTAGTTTAATTATTTAATTTAATTGTGATCTGTGAAATGAAATAATCAACAAAATCATTGATAAAGCATAGAGATAGGTTGCATTACAAATTACATGTACAAATGACCATAATGAGTTAACATCAGCGGTAGGTCATCTAGATCATGATACTGGAGCATCCGACTGTGTGGACATGTATGTCTGCTGTCAATCATGATGGTACAGTCTCTTCACGTTAAAAAGCATGGCCTGGTCATCCTTACTGCTGTTATGGTACTAAACTGGTTCATAGGTTCCCTGTCACAGTTTCAAAAAACATGTAAAAATATTCTCATATGTGACATTTGTCTACATGAATTGGAGATGTTAGCCTGCCCCTAGGAGTGAGTGTGTAAATGAGTGTGTTTGTCAGTGTATTTACTCTGTTAGGCCTCGTCCACACCGATGTCTGAATCAGGAGTTTTTCCGACTTAGATCAAAAACCACCCACACGGGTGTTCAGCACCTGCGTTCGGTCGGCACCCAACGTTTGCTTGACGTTAATTTCTTTCGAAATGTTGCTATTGTGTTTACATGGTTTACGTTCTGGAGGATAGAACACGTCCCATGATTCTTGTCCCATGAATATGTCTCTTAAATACTCAACATCACGATTGCAGTTACCAGCATTTCCTGCACCCTCTTCACACTCCAGATCCACATTCTACCTTCACAAGCATCTTACCCTGCCACTAAACTTTCCTCTCCTGCTGTTAAAAGCCTCACATACTGTCTTCCACCATCTTCTCTGAACCACTGGCTCCTAGAGCAAAAACTGTTAATCCAGCAGCACCTTCTATCATGCCCTATAACGTTGACAATATTGTTGACTACAGCTGGATCCATGTTTCGTTGCAGAACTACCCAAATGTAAACACTTTGGACTGAACAATCACTGCCCCCATAGGTAGATACACAAAACTACAAACCGCTGCATGATTTGGCTTCTGTTTAGAAGTGGTGGTGGGTTTTGTGTATTAAAAGGCAGTTGCAAAGACAGTGGCAAGAAAGCGCCATTGTTTCACAACTACCTCTATGAACTGCTAAAATGCTAGCCCACAAATCCAGTAATAATCACAGTTAGTCTTTCCTTTTATAAACATAAAGGATTAACGGTACAACCAATCAATCTAAAGAGTATCTGAATGCCCGCCGTGCCGTTATGAGCTTCATTTAGGCTAAAACTGCTGAAACTGGCATTAAAACTAGTCTGAGCAGCATTAGCTTGGTGCTAGCATTGAAAAGCTCACTTTAGGGCGTTTTAGTTGAATGCATAAAAAGCCTTCTTAGAAAATACAAGTCTCTACATGAAACTGTAATATTACTGTTGGTAGGTTTGATGAAACAGTCCTGTAGTGCTCAGAAATAAATTCTACGTTCTGAATCCTCTAATCTAACAAATATAGAAAAAGATTAGCAATCAAGAACCAATATTGTTTTTACAGTCATGTTTGGAGTCTAAATTTTGCTTCTTTAGTTTTCTTCTGTTCATTTTTACACCTCATAGTAAGTCATACAGGGGTGGAGGTAGCTCAGTGGGTAGGATACTTGCCTCCAGACCAAGAGGTCACAGGTTCGAATCCTACCTCCAGCACATCACCACTGGGTCCCTGAGCAAGACTCTTAACCCCAAGTTGCTCCAGGGAGACTGCCCCCTCTAGCTAGAGAATGGAAGTCGCTTTGGATAAAAGCATCTGCTAAATGCCGTAAATGTAAATGCTAAACCACATCCACAAGTCTGCTCCATCTTAATGAAGAGCTAATTGAGGTTAGGGTGGGTTTAGAGAAGACTTGGTAAAACTACACTACAGCTGCCAACACCCCCAACCGTCTTAATGCTATACTTTGTTTCGATTTTCCAAAAAAAATCATTTGGTCACATGACCCTTAACACGGAAATGATGTGTCAAAGGTACGTTTAATGAAGGCCCCAATATTGTCAGCTGACAGCTTAACGAGCTTCATATTTACACTTGAATTCATTCACTATTTACTATACAGTCACCTGAAAAGCTCCCCCAGTCCAAATGGCATGTTGTGTCATTTTATGTGCAGTTTTTATTTATTTGTTTATTTCGAGAGGTTGAAAAAAAATGTATAAAATGTGCCATAACTTTCACCTTTCATTTGTTCCCAATGTATTAAACTCGGCAAATAAATACTGCATTTCAGTGTTTTTTGTAATCATATTTATTAACTACACAAGTAGTACTCCTAGAGTTAATAAAGCTTTATCCCGCTTTCAAATAAATATGTTCGGGGATGTTTGAATGTAGTGGTGGCGCTCTATCCGTTACACACATACTTGATTAAACCGTAAAGCCGCTATGTTACGGCACCCCCTAGTGGCTTAAAACAAAATTCCATGTTGTATTTGCTGCTACTGGTTATAATATAGCAGCCATTCATAACATTGACCATGGACAGGTGAAGTGAATAACATTGATTATCATGCTTCAATGACACCTGTCTAGAGGTGGGAGCTATTAGGCAGCAAGTGAACAGATGAGTTTGAGTTTGAAGCAGTTAAAATGGACAAGTGTAAAGATCCAAAACCAAGTACATTAACATGGCCTCCACATCTTAATACAACCCTCTGTGGGATGTGCTGGTCACTCTATGGTCTGATCCATAGAGACCTCCACAAACTAGGGTCCATGCCTCATTGTGTCAGAACTGTTTTGGGGGCACAACGGTCAACCACATCAAACTGATCTGGATAGTGGAGTAGAATAAAGGACACAACACAAGCTAAAAATGCAAATAAAAGTGTGTTATTTCTCTCAGTGTGACATACATTAATCTTTGTGTTTCACTAAACGGCTTTCCTCTAAAATCAGATAGATCTTTACAATGTCATTTAACAAAACAAACAAACAAACAACGACCAAAAAAACCCTCCAAAATGTAGCACTTTTATATAAGTAGGTATTTACAGAATGTACAACTTCACACAATGGAAAGACGATACCCACTTCTGCTAGCATGAGTTCACTTCTTTATGCTATAGGATATCAATAAACAGACGAAGGCTGGAAAACAGACAAATATCGGACACGAACGCAACTCGGATTCAGGTGTGCACATACTTGAGGCTGAGGGGGACTTTACAAAACCAAAACAAAAAAAAAAACAAACCCGGTCAGATTGGAGGCCAAAGGCTTTAGCTTATCTAAAAATACTGTGAATGTGAACAGAAAGGAGACCATCCGTCACTGGTCAGAGGGTCCACAGGAAGCCGATCACCAGTCAATTCTTTTATTTTCCGAAACAAAATGGAGGAGGCGTGGGGGGGTGTAAATATGAAGCTAGTAAAATAAACAATGATAAAGTCTGGTTTCGGTATAAAAAGAATCAGCAGGGGATAAGAACAGGCTTGGTAAAAAAAAAAAAATTTAAAAAAAAAATTTAAAAGCCCCAAAAAGAGAACAGGGCCTTGGCTAAATTCATTTTCCACTGAGTATTTACTGCACTTTGCCGCAAATACACAACCAAAACTATCAAGGCAACACATTTCCTCCCTTCATCCTGCCAGCGGTGTCGGTTAATCTCTGCAGGAACACATTCGAGATTCACAATTTCTCCATAATTCAGTGGTTTGCTTCATAAACAATTCACTTCAGAGAAATGTACTGATGGTGTCGGTGAACGGAAGCAGAGATCTCAACACAAATACAGCCGTTGCGAGTTTTTAAATGGAATGTTGATGGCAAAACAGTGTCAAATCTGAACTAACTCAATTTTCTGACTTCCGTTTTGCATCACAACACCCTACTTGTATCCATCTACCATGAATTCATTCATTTCTTGGCCAACAACGTCAAAACTTATGTAATTACTTTTGCTAAGGGAGATTTTAGTGCTACTAGGACATCTGATTCAATCTGGTTCAACACTGTGAACAATTCTGACTGGTGAATTTCTCTGGTCTTTGACACCAAACTCACTTTAAATATCTTAACCACTTAATTATGAAGAACTTTTGAAAAGGTACCCTTAAAACCCATTATTTTACTTTCCACACTACTTACTACAGTGGGTCTCAGGACACCAAACATTGCACATTTTTGTGATTCTCCTGCTCTAAAACAGTCGACGCAGCTCATGAAGACCCTATAGCTGTACAGCAGCAGTCAAAAGTTTGAACGCACCGGATTGAAAGGATGCTTTACAGCTTTAATCTATTTACATGCAAAAGAAAACATTACGTTAAAAAAGAAAGCAGAATATTAAAAGAAATACTCTTCACTCTTAAAAGTAAAGGTCCCAAAGGGGATTATTTGCATGCCTTTTTCATTCCCTAACAAACCTTACTATTCATGGACCTTCAAATGAGATGCGAGGCTCCAGTAGAACCCTTAAATGTAGGACCCTAACATGAAAGTTCTTTAAACCTATAAAAAAATTTTTTTAAAAAAAGTATATCTTTCGAACATGGTTCTTTAGAGGGCCAAAGTTTGCTCTTCTATGTTTGTATCCGAAGCAACGTGGCGTGAACACTCAGGGGTTCCCGATCCTGGTCCTAGAGACCTTTGTCTCCTGCACACTTTAGTGAAATTCACCTCATTAGCTAATTAACAACCGTCTCATGCTGGATCAAGTATGTCAGGGAAGGGGAAACACATGTAGAGTATTTGGATCCCGAGGACCAACACTGAGAACGCCTGGTTTATTTTCATCAGTCCTTCAGCATTCAAGGAGCTTCTTGAGAGACGGAACAAGAGTGTGTAACACTGCCATAAGTAGGGCTACTGAAGAATCTAAAAAAAAAAATGTAAAAAAAAGAGTGCTTGGATTTGCTTCTCATGTAGTTTTTATCATGATTTTGAAGCCTTCAATGATGTTCTGCAATGAAAAAAAGGTAAAAAAATAAGGTGTGTTCAAACTTTTGACCTTAACTGGATATCGGAGCAAGAAAAAAGCAACACTGAACTGCGTACGGTCAACAGGAATTAGACCGAAAACCTGTAGAAACTCGGGTCTATGAGGATCTGCAAGCACAAACAGAATTACCTTCTCAGCAGAACTCAGCCTGATATGGTCCCACAAAACAAAAACACTCATATGCCCTGCCCCCTCCCCCTCCCCCCATGGATGGGCATAAAAAACCCAAGTCTTTATATATAAATTTATCACAATCAGTCCAACAGCAAGACTCCACTGGACAAATAATGTCGTTAGCATAGAAAAGGAGGGGGGAAAAGTCCATAGAGAAATAGGTCATTTGAGTCAAATCTACATTGTTTGCTTCAGTTCCTAGATGTGTTTAGAGCTGCATTGTTGGATCTGGGTGAAGGTTCCATCATCCACTTGTGTGTTTGCTCTCATGCAAGAACACACACGCCAGTCTCACCAATGACCAGGAACAGAGGTATTCAGTTTAGAGAGTTGTGTGAAGATGTCTGTTAAGGGGAACATTCTGTCGAGATGCATTCATCAAAAGTCACTTGACGATCTTCACGCAACCTGTGTGTGTGTGTGTGTGTGTGTGTGTGTGTGTTTAACGGATACACTAATAAACGGCTACCCTTTACATTACAAGGATGCATATTCAACCCAATATTCTAAAAGTTAGAGTATGAGCGAGAGTCTGTGTGTGTGTGTGTGTGTGTGTTTAAAGAGTCCTCCTTGCTGAAGTTAACAGACGGCTGCTCCGTTGCGGTCTCTCCGCCCCTGTTTCTTGAGGAGCTGGATGCGGTTGTGGCAGTAGAACTTGATGGCCCTCCAGTCACGCTGGTTGGTGACCAGCAGGGGGCAGTGCTGCAGGCATCGCTCACAGTCCGCCTTGGCCGGCACGCGCAGCTCCACGATGTTGCGCTTCAGGTGCGTCTCCACGGCAACACGCTCAGCCTCGGTCCACGGCCGCTTCAGCACGCCACGTTTGCCTGAGGGGCGCCGGGCGCGAAATTTCATGTCAACGTAGTGAACATAATATTTAAATGGTAAAACCTTTTTTTGTACGAATTGACTATAATGACTTGTGCATGCAGTGAGCACCATGCTAGTTGCTAACAGCACCAGCTCCAAGACTAATTTAGCTAGTCGTCACCATCATGTTATTGGACTACAGTCTGTAATACTTAAAGTACAATTATAAAGGTTAACTGATAAAATGGGATAAGAAAGCAGATGGACTTTGGGAACCCCTGGTCAGGTCCCGTATTAGCATACACTTTGGGGAAGCCAAAACCAAGTGTGAATGGGGTTCAGTTCATATTGGAAGCACACTTTGATTCAATCATTTCAATTACCTGAAACGGATATCAAGTGTGAGGAAGACCTAAATTAGAGTGTAAAAATCCAACATTACCTGATTTGATCTGCGAGCTTCTCCTCTTGTGGCCCCCTGAGGGCGAGGGCGTAGTGGGTGACACTTGAGGGGTGAATTTCTTTTTGGCTCGTGGGCCTCGACCGTTCACTCCTGCCCTCTTCCCACCACCTACTTTCTGCTTAGCCTTCTCTCCATCCGACTCTTCTGAGAAAGAGTCTGCAGAGTTCCCAGACATTACTGAGAGAGAGAGAGAGAGAGAGAGAGAGAGAGAGAGAGAGAGAGAGAGAGAGAAAGAGAGAGAGAGAGAGAGAGAGAGAGAGAGAGAGAGAAAGAGAGAGAGAGCGAGCTCATTAACCTAGATTTGATTACCTGAAACCTGGCAATCAACTGCATCACTGCTGAGCTGATAAAATCTTTCTTGCTGTTCCACTCACCATCCAGCTCCAGGCAGATATGCTGGAGGCTCATCCCTCTGAAAAGCACACCATCCCTCTCTCCATACAGCACCACCCGGCCCACCCGGCCCATCAACGCTGGGTCCTGGCCTATCCTGGTGCAGCTCTGGGTCACATGGTATTCCTTCTGGAGGAAGTCCTCTAGGCGTTTTGCAGCGGCACCCTGGGGCTTTTCCCCTTCCTCCAGCAGGAGGAGCTGTGTGAGGATGGCCACCTGCCTGCGGGCGCGGGGTGCCGTCAGTCCTGCCGGGTTTTTAGCTCCACTGGAGCGCGCCAAACTCCGCAAAAGGTCCGTGCCCCGTAGAGGGGTTGCGGGGGAATGGTATGGCCGGGAAAAAACGTATGGGCTTTGGGGGTCCACTCCTACATCGGATGAAGTCTTTAGGAGCAAGTCCAGGCAGGCCTCGGAATGTGGGGGGAGGATTAGCGACTGGATGCGACCACGCTTCCCCAAAACTCCCACACGGGGGCGATGGCACAGCACATGCCGCTCAAAAGGAGAAAGTGAGGCCTCTAGTGGAGAAATGGAGGCAGAGGCTCCTGTGCTGGAGGACGACAAAGGTGAAGGTGTAACACGGCTGCGGTAGTCCTGTACGGTCAGCTTGGCCACTTCACACTCACGGTTCCGGTTGTAGAGGATCAGCAGCGCCAGGCTGGAGTGGCACAGCAGCCGCCACGCCTCGGCCGAAGCGCTGGACCGAGAGAGAGAGAGGAAGGAGGAGTGTTGCTGTCGCCGCAGGTAGAGCACCAGCGTGGAGAGAGATGAGAGCAGGGGCGGCATGTGGGAGCGGTGAGAGCTGAGGAGAGAGAAAAGAAGAGAAAGGAGGAACATTTGGTTATTAGGTGTTGCATAGAAAACAAATGAATATTTTACACAGACATATTTCGAAATACAGTCGACCCCTGAAATTCATGGGGGTTTTGTTTTCCGAAAAAAAAACAAAAAAAAAAAACAATAAATGCATATTTTAATAGTGTAAACCCTAACCATGCCAAACATATGTCGCCAAAAACCTTTAAGTTCACTTTAAACTCAGATTAATACATTGCCCCATAAAGATGTAAAGGGAAACTCAAGAGAGCTCCACGCGGGAAACTGTTCTGATACGGGAATGCTGGACTGCAGCTGCCAGAGATGCGTCACAGGGCAGCAGCCAATCAGCAGCAAGGAGAAATGTACAGGGACCACCCCAAGACGCACTTTTGTATGCGATTGCTTTGTGTTCTCTGAACAGTACTAAAAAATGTATACAGTTATATTTTCTATGAAAATTTTGCTGAATTTGCGTTAATATTTATGTTGCAAATTACGAATTTGCAGGGGGTTTCTGCGAACAATTTTTAGAAAAACACACGGACGACTGAGGCCGCAAACTCTGAACCATGACTTTTTGAGGGGGTACACTGTATTTGAGTGACTGCTTTACCTTTAAAAGTACCAAATAGAAATGGCTTTTTCCAAATAGAAATGTATCAAATGTATCAAATACCTTTCCATCTCGCCATTCTTCTCTTCGTCAGTGTCATTGTCTCTCATTTCATTTAACTCCAGTTCTTCATCGTCTTCCTCCTCTTCTGCCTCTTCCTCCTCTTCTCGTCCTGGAGTAGGCGGAGCCTCCTCCTCCAAGATCTCCTCTTGTTTGGCAATCTCCTCCTGCTTCGCTATCTCCTCCTGCTTCGCTATCTCCTCCTGCTTCGCTATCTCCTCCTGCTTCGCTATCTCCTCCTGCTTCGCTATCTCCTCCTGTCTCCTTTGCTGCTCCTCCTTCTCTTTCTTGGGCCGGCGGCCCCTCCTGGACGGTGGAGTAACGCTGGGCGTCACGGGGGAGGTTTTGACTGTCGCTGAGGCAGCAGGGGCTGCAGCCTTCTTGGGTGGGGTGGAGAGGGCGGTGGAGGTTTTTTTGGAGGTGTTTGTAGCTGTGGACGACGAAGTGGGAGAGAGGGAAAGAGAAAAGGACACGGCTCCAGAATTGGAGGCAGACTGTGGGTCCCGTTCACTGCGAGAGAACAGCGACGGACCAGCGGTGGCAGAGGAGGAAGAGGACGAGGGCTGCAAGGGCGAGGTGAATGCATGCGCGCTGGAGCTTGTGGCGTGTGCATTGGAGGCCGAGTTTGTGCGCATGTGCGCGAGTTCCATAGCGGCCCGGATTTCCGGCTGCTGGTCGTGGTGCTTTTCCAAGTGTCTGGCTAAGGAGCGGAAATTCCGCCCACAGTACGGACAGTGCTGCCGCCTGGTGACCGTGCCGCTGGCGCCGCGGCCGATGTTTATGTTTATGTTGTTGTTTATGTTTGTGGTGGGAGGGGCCAGAGGTGTCTGGAAGGGCGAGGATGAGGAGGGGGTGGGGCGAGCAAAGGAAAGTGGGCGGGGTTGAGCCCTCTGGTCCTTCTTCTTGGAGGTGGGGGCCGTTTTCCGTTTCTTTCGCCGCCGCATCATTCGGCCCCTCAAGTCCTCCAGTTCTTCTTCGTCCTCGTCGTCATCGTCGTCTTCCTCCTCCTCATCTTCCTCGCGGTCCGAGTCGCTGGCCTCCGAGTGGGAGATTGGAGAGGAGGAGGGTGAGAGAGACCACGAGGGAGTGAGGTAGTCTGACACGGTGAGAGAGAGGGGGAGGGGTCCTGCCTCTTCCTCCTACAGACAGAGAAACAACGAATTACATTTTAAAGGTTGTTTTATGGTTTGAGATGTGATATTCCAACAACAGCAATGTGTACTGAATGCACAAAGAAGTCCAGACCAGAAGCTGAACTTCTTAGAAAGAACCAGAAGCCAACCAGAAGATCAGTCGAAAAAACCCTGGATTTTCAGTCAACAACAGATCATTTTTTGCCAGGCTTCCATCGCTATGGCAACACATGCTGCTTGTCTAACTCGCTCCAGGGCAGGTACAGATCACAAACACTTCTTGGACGAGTCAGGCCTGAGCTTCTGACCAATCAGGAACAGACTTGTGAAGGGTACCGAGACCCGGTACTTAATCGGTCCCAGTGCCTAATTATAAAAGACCGAAGTATCGATAAGCTCTGACGTTAACGGTTCTCTTTTCTGTACTGGAGAAATAAAAAAATAAATAAATGTCCTATTCATTATTGTTAAATAAACATTACCTAGCATATTTTACCTGACCAGCCTTCGTCTGGGTTAAAGATTAGAGCACGACGTTGTTTGATATCCAATTTTTTGAAAATATTAACGAAGATACTCTGACGATACAATGTTAGGGACTGGAGCCTCGTAAAGTTACAGTGGCAGCAGGCAACAGTGACTTCGTGAGATGATGTGTTTGCGTTAGTTAACAGACAAAGGTCGATCAGCCATGTTAGATTGCTTATTTAGGATTCCTAACTCGAGATAAGATAGGATTCCTAAATCCAGTAAGGATTTGCTTTTGTAATACCAAATTGAAATAAAAATCCTATCCTAAATCATCTTAACTTTATGCTTAAGATAGGAAGTTTCTGTAATACAGTCCCTGGCACCTAATGATCGCTCTCACACTCACATACCACCTCGAGTTAAAAGCTGCTAGTTCTTTTGCTGCCTACCTGCATGCTCCAACTATATTCCTTTAAATCATTGTATATTCATTTACGAGAAAATGTGTTTATTTATTTGTCTTACAATCATTGGTTTTGTTTGTGTAATAGATATTTGCTCATACATTGGTGTTTGCTAAACTATAGATAATTATTTTACATTTAAATAAATAGTGCTATTTCTGTTCTCAATTTGTTTTGGTTTTTTAATTAAAAAACACAACAAAAAGTAACGATAAAAGTACCGAACCGATAAATGGTATCGATAGAAAGTGGTAATGCCGTTAAAACCTTAACGATACCCATCCCTACTCTTTACACATATCAAGCTGTTAGTCAGAGGCCGTTTGACATTAAGTCACACTTTCATGTGCACATGCACTAAGACTGAACCCAGCCTGAGAATGGAGTCCTAGGTTAATAGAGAAAGTTGTTAACCACCATCATACGACAGGAAGGCTGCAATATGCAAACGAGTCCCAGATCAGTGTTTCTGTGGGTGTTATGAGGAAGACATTCACATAACACAAAAAAGTACACAATGTACACAACGCAGGCCAACATTTATCACATCATGGGTTAATGATTTTAACTGCATAATAGACAATGACAGTAATACAACAAGAAATTTTGTTCATGCAACCCTCATATTTTGGACATTAAGGTTTCTAACTTAGAATTTTATTTTTGGTCCATTTATCATGACAGTTTAACACGGCAGAGTGAAAGAAATTCAATATTGTCTTTAATATGCTGGCTCACAATGAGGGGTAAGCAAATTTTTCAGGTTTTGGAATAGGGATGGGGGAACCAATACAAAATTGTACTTATACAGCGTTATTGCAATCCAGCATAGTTCAGTATAACATTTGTATTATGTTCGATTATATATGCAATAAACACAGGAGCTTTTTCCTCAAAAAAGTCATAGTAAAATAACTGTTGAATCTTTTCACATCTTTTCATGTTTTGTCTTTCTTGTGTGCACCAAATTATGGAGATGAGGATCAATGAATATCAGTATGAGTGAGTAGTGTCAGTATCAACATCGATATCAGTGTGTGTTTATTTTGCCCACATGGTGTGCGATTAGGTTAAAGGTTAAGAGACTAATAAAGAAATATAATAAAAGACCTGCTCGATTTACCTTCTTGATATTGTTGTCTGGATTGAAGCCGCATTCAAATCCACGTGGGGAGACGGAGCGATGGAAACCCTGGAATATCCAAAACAAAAAACAGTGAAAGTGTAACTAACACTGGAGCCGAACAGCATGGTTTTAATAAATGAATGCAGTTTCAATGCGAGCGACTGTGTAGAATACCATGGCGTTCTCTCCCCAGTCTGTCAGGCTGTAGTCCACCGTTATTTCTTCTCCTTTGGCAATGTCTCTTATCGCTATGACGACCAGACGCACCTGGCTCCCACAATGCACCTCTCTGATCCTGCAGTTTGGCGGGGGGTGGAACAGCACAGGGCCGCGGACTCCACTAGCACCCTCCTCACCCAGCTCTGATACACTGCAGCACACACACAACAGCACATTTATTTTCAGAATGACATTTCCTTTCATTTCCACACACACACACACACACACACACACACACAAAAACACACACACACACACACACACACGGTAATGAAAAAACACCCCTTCAAAATATTCCCATTTTTTGCTTTCCATTCTGAATTTAAGACACGGGGGTGAAAAAAAATAGTCCAGCAAAAAATAAAACTAAGAAATCAATCACTTAGAGGGATAAAAATGACCCCCTGTGTCAGTACTTTGTGGAGCCACCTTTTGCGTAAATACTACTAGTCTGTCAGGATCCCCCGCTACTGCATGTCTTGACTGATATTTGCCCACTCTCCGCTGGTGCACTGCAGTCTTCAAGGCATTCCACAGACTTTCAATAGGGTTTATGCCTGGGCTCTGAGAAGGCCACGCAAGGACCCTCTTCTCCTTTAGCCACTGTGTGGTCAATTTTGCTGTGTGCTTCAGGTCATTGTTATGTTGGAAGGGAAACCCATATCCCATTGACAGCATTCTGGCAGAGGATAGCAGGTTTTCCACAGAAAGTTGATGGTACAGTAACCCCCGCCTTTATGCAGATCAGGAGTCATGGAATCAGTCTAACGCGGATTTTTTTCTGAGAACCTAACTGATAATTGTATGCGGAAATCCCCACAATAACGTGGAAACTGCAAATAGTCTCTAAGCACTATGTATTTTAATGCATTTCAATTCTAAATTAATTTTGTAACAAATAACTCATTTGCTACATTTCCTGTATTATATATTACTGTATAAATGTTTTTGTACTGTCCAGAAAACACAAAGAAATCGTGTCTTGGGATGGTTAAATACTGCTGTACTCTGAGGCACGAGGTTTGAAAGTAGCCAATCCGAAAACGTTACTTATTTCTCCTTGCTGCTGATTGGCTGCTGCAGTTTGATGCACCTGTGGCAATCCAGAATTTCCCCCGTGGCGCGTCCAGTGTCTGCTTTAACCGGCGGGTCACTACAGTACAACTCCTCCTGAAGCTCCTGAATAAGACGCACCACCGGATTAACAGTAAACTATTGCACTGTAAACATTATTGGTGTTTACTTGTATATTTTACTCTATTGTATATTTTACTTATTATTAAAAATGACAAATTTATTATGGTAATTACCTGCTTATACCAAAGAAAACAGCACACACCAAAGAAAATGCCCATGCACGAATTACAGAACAGTCTGTACACGGGTAACATCAGTATTTACATTCTAGCACTGCAGGAGTTCAGTGGAAACTGTACAGTAAAAATATGGGTTTACCTTTACATTTTCGTAATGTTTAAAATGAAATTAAAGTGTTTTGGGAGCATATTTAGGGTTTACACTATAAAAAATTTTAGGCAGTACTTTAGTCACAACACGTTTTTTCACTGTACACGGAACGTAACCGGTTACTGTATTTTGCCACATCCATTACTCCTCCTATCCTGACAAATGTCCAAGTACCTCTTGCAGAGAAACACCCCCAACAACAGGATTCTGCCACCACCACTTTATTATAGGTATGGTGTTCTTTGGATGTTGAGCTGTACTAAGATAAGAGAAGATAGTGGACAGTACAAAGTTAACAATTAAGAAACAACAGAATAAAATAAAATAAAAATAAAATACTACAGGAGTATTTTAGTAGAGTACTGGAGCCGGCACCTTATTGTGGTAGAGGGGTTTGCGTGTTCTTATGATCCCAGGAGCTATGTTGGTATTAAGGCGTCAAGACTCTTCTCAGTCTTGGCTCCCCAGTGGTGGAATGAACTCCCTCTTCTGGTCCGAACGGCAGAGTCCTT
>JBBPDC010154900.1:0-20075 GCA_037974485.1 Hemigrammopetersius urotaenia | reverse complement strand
TGTAAAGCTGCTTTGTGACAATGACCATTGTTAAAAGCGCTATATAAATAAAATTGAATTGAATTGAATTGAATTTATGCAGTAGAAAGATGACTACATTATCCACCCCAATCCCTGGTTGATGCAAATTGCAGGGTGTCTAGTTTTGACATTACAAGGGGTCATAAGTGGTTCCATACAATTCTTTCCATCACCTTCATTATATCTCCCTGGAGTAAGGCTCAGACTGGAATGTGCAGGACTACTTTACAAAGCTGGTCTCCACAGTCTTTGAGCAGTCTGGAGCTGATGCTGTCTGGACCTCTAGCCTTTCTAACTTTGCACTGTTCCACTGTCACCTGTTCTTCAGTCAAAGAGAGGCTGGGGAGTGAGGGGGAGATAGGAGGTGGTTAATTGGGGTGTAGCTGCATGAAAGGATGAGGCTGGGAGGTATAGGAGGGAGAGGGACCAGGATCAAATCTATTAAAAAAAAGATTCAGTAAATTTGCCCATACCTGGCTTCCTATTTCTGAATCCTCTCCAGACCTCCCTTGAGTTTTGCTGCTGGAGATGTTTCTCCATCTTTCTCCTATAGCAGTACTTGCCTTCCCTTATTTTCCTTTTCAGTTCTGTTTGTACCCTGTTCACCTGATCTGAAAACTCTCATCTTATCCTTTAGTAAAGCTTTTACTAAAGCTAAAGCTAAAGCTTTTACTAACCACGGGTTTATTATTGAAGTAACATCTTACTGATTTAGTGGGTACAGTGTTCTCCGCACAAAAGTTTATGTAATCCACTATGGAGTGAGTGAAACTATCAGTGTCCTCCCCATGTGGACTGCAGAGTACCTCCCAGTCTGTGGTCTCAAAATGGTCATTTTGCCTCACCAGACTATTTCTTCACAAACCTTGTGGTCGAGGGTTGTTTGGTCACCATAGGCAAGAGACGCACTAGGTTGTGATCTAAGTGGCCGAGTGTGGGGAGGGGGTGGGGGAGGGTGATCTACATGCATTCTTTGTATTTGCAATGGGTGATCCTACTTTCTCCCAGTAAGTGGATTGCCAAACCAGAGACAACAAAACATTGGGAGAGTGCAGGACAAAGAAGAAGATTAAAGTCACCGGAGATGAGGAGGAGGGACTGTGGATAAGAGGTTTGTAGCTGTGATACTATTTCGTGAGTAAGCTTGCAGGCTGCTGCAGCATTGGCTGAGGGAGGGATGTACACATGTATAACAATGACGTAAGAGAACTCCCTCGGTAGGTAATACAACCGAAGGGTAACAGCTAGCAGTTTAGTGTCCCATGTTTACACCATCTATCATTAACAAACATCACTGTCCCAGCTCCTTTCCTCTTACTGCACTCCTCTGCTCTCCTGTCCACTCTCCTGTTCGCTCTCTTGAGCGTCCAAAGTTACCAGAGAGTCCGAAGTGAGTTTATTCAGTCACAGGTCTGTAAAGCACAACATACTGCACACCCAATAACTCCTTCATTTTATTTAGGACATATTCCCCATGATAACAGACACTAAACGTGGTTTGTATCATCTTTTTCTCTCTCAGCATATAACTCCAGAGCTGCATTCCTACTGTCTCTGTCACGATCGAGGGCGGGAGCCCTCGACCATGAAACTCCTCTTGGGAGACAGGACGCGACAGGCCAGGTTCCATTATACAGTTGAGGGTATTTATTAAAGGGAACAAAAAACGAAGCATACACACGAGGGCAAAACGAACAGGGAATTCAGGCGAGGAAGATGAGGCGATGGAAACACAAGGGAGAACTCAGAACACACAGGCTAAATACAGGACTAATCAACAGACAGAACTCAGGGCAGGTGAAAACAAAGGACACGTGATACAAGCACAAACCCAGAATGCATACCAACATAAAAGTCCCCAAAACCCAACAAAAACCCAGCAAGAAAACAGAACAGAACAAGCATAACAAAACGAAACAGTCTCCTTGTAATTTCATCAGAAATCTCTAATCTCTCTGTATCCTTGGGCAGCAGAGTGCTAGCAGTTGCTCCCTGGTATAAACAATAGAGCTGTAGCTGCTAGTGTCTCCTTTTACCATTGTAATTAAAGTGCTGATAATGAACAAACAACACACCACATCCTCAACTACAGGATCTACAATTGTTTTTCAGCTGCTATGCCCAGCAGTCCAAAAAATTACCGTTGCTGGCCAAAGTTTTCCACAGTAAGCTTGATCCCAAACAGTGAATAAACTGTATTGCTCTACATTGCTCTGTGTGTTTGGCATTAGCACCTGATCAGTGTGATAATACTTTTTTAAACAGAGGTATGAAAGCATTAAAAAAGGAAGATCTACAGAGATGGTTACTTTGATCCTTCTTTCTCTTAAAGAGCCGTCTGGCAGACAAACGAATGTCTTTACATCATGAACAAAAAGTGTCGGGTGATAGAATGCTGTAACAATGAGAAGGACATCAAGAAAAACTACTTACAGGAATGAAAATAATAAACACTAATTACTCAAATGCAAAACAGAAGATCACCAGACACAAGTGTGGGACAACTGGGTAGGGGTTATGGTTGAATGACAAACAGGGAAAGGGTATATATACACAAGGTTAAAAATGGAACAGCTGTGTTGCAGCAAACAGGACAGCAAAAGGCAGAGCTTAAGATGGAGTGGGTGGATGTGAGTAGTATACTTGCCTTCAGACCAAGGGGTCATGTGTTCGAATCCTACCTTCAGCACCACCACTGGGTCCCTGTGTAAGACCCTTAAACCCAAGTTGCTCCATGGAGACCCCTGTAGTTGAGGAATGGAAGTCGCTTTGGGTAAAAGCGTCTGATAAATGCCATAAATGCAAATGAAAAACAGAACGCACCTGGGGCAAGAGTGTGAAAATCAGGGATGAAAAAGAAAAACACAAAGCACATGGCTGACAGAAAACAGGAACAGTCTGGAGCAAAAACAGCATGTGGCAAATAATAGATATAATAAAAGTCATGTGTAAATCTACATTTTGTTACAGAATACAGGTGCAGAGCAGCCAGGGAAACATCCGAGTTTACCTTGTGAGAGTGCTCTGTTACCAAGCTGTGAAATCAGGCCTGAATAGAGGTGGAGACCTCCAGGAAACCTCTGATGGAAAAGAAGCCCAAAAAGAGTTTGGAAATTATAACTACCAGGAGGGACAGCTGGCCAACCTGATGTCAGAAAAACCAAAAGATCCCTCAATTTAAAAAATGGCTGAGTCAGGCAAGAAGACAGACTTGAGAAGGGAGGAACAGGGAGAAAATTAGTGTGTGCATAGTAAAAACGTGCTGTATGCATTCCTGAAAGTGTACCTCAAAATTATCACGCTGAATGCTAAGAGACAGGGACCAGAGAGTTCGGGAGAAATACCAAATTACCGGCTTTGTCTTTACACGCCGCTAATGCTAACTGCTAATGCTAACTGCCAACGCTAATGTATTTTTAAGCAATAAAGTTTTCTGATTCTGATCATTTATTTACCTTTACATTTTTTAAGGATAATGCAGCTGGTAGCCTAGTGGGGAGGGCATTCGCCCTGCGACCAGAAAGTCCGGGTTCAATTCTCAAGACCACTAGGCACCGCTGAGGTACACTGAGCAAGGTACTGTCCCCATGCACTGCTCCCCGGGCGCTGTGTTCGTAGCTGCCCCCTGCTTCACTTGGTGAATGGGTTAAATGCAGAGGTTGAATTTCGTGCTGTTCACACTGTGTGCTGTGATGTGTTCATGTATGACAAATGGTCACTTTCACTTTTAAACTGAGTTTTAAATGAAATTAAACTCTGGGAGCATTTTTGGGAGCATATTTAGGGTTTACACTATAAAAATAGACATTTTTAGGCACTATATGCGGGTGCACTTGGAACATAAGCCCTGCGAAAAGCAGGGGATTACTGTATATACATATATACAGTGGGGGGAATAATTATTTGACCCCCTGCTGACATTGTAATTTGCTAACTTAATTGAGTGCGCATAAGATGCCGTTTCAGACGTATAATGTGAAGCAGTGTGACAGTTCAGCTGTTTAGGAGGGAGATGGAGTGGGGGAAGAAGCTGTTCCTGTGTCACCTGGTTCTGGTCTGCAGGCTTCTATATCGTCTGCTAGAGGGTAGCAGGTCAAAAAGTGTCCAGGGTGTGAGGGATCTATGATGATTTTCCTTGCTCGTTTCCTGGTTCTTGAGAAGTGCAGGTTCTGGATGGAGGGCAGGGGAGCACCGATGATCTTTTCTGCTGCTTGATGGTCTCTACAGTAGACTCCGGGCTGAGTGGGAGCAGTAATGAGGGATGTTTCCTTCATCTATCTCTATCTCTACAGTCTTGAGCGTGTTCAGCTCTAGGTTGTGCTGACTGCACCAGAGTACCAGCCACTCTGCAGACTCATCACCATCCTAAACAAGTCCAACGATGGTGGTATTGTCTGCAAACTTCAGGAGTTTAACAAATGAGTTGCAGTCATTTGTGTATAGGAATGTAAGCAGAGGGAGAAGGATGCATACTTGAGGGGAACCAATACTGAGGGACTGTGTTGTAGAAGTGATCTCCCTCAGCCTCACTTGCTGTTTTCTGTCTGTCAGGAAGCTAGTGATCTACTGACAGGTAGCTGGTGACACGTTGAGCTGGAAGAGTTTAGCGGGGAGCACAGTGGGGTTGAACCATTGTCCACAAACAGGATACTGGCAATCAATTCTGATTGTGAGCAACATCTCCAGCACCGCCTTGGTGAGCATAGGTGCCCCCAAGGTGAAAAGGACGAGGGTGACGTGGGTGGCAGCTGTGTTGTAAGTTGTTTGTTTCAGGCGGAACTTTTCAGTGTGTATATAAACTGTGTTAGGGCAAAGAAGAAGTTCAGTTTGGGGTGTGTTTATCTCTGACTTTTTCCCTTTCTGGCATAGCCTCCACTGCCAGAAAGGAAGAAATGTTTCTTCCCTCAGGCCATCAGACTCCTCAATTATAACTAAATCACGCTGTATCCACACGCACACATATAGACACACAACAAAAAGACCTTCTACCTTCTCCTAATACGGTTTACATACACACTGAACTGTTCTGCCTGAAAGAGTTCTGTACTCTTATGCTGTTCTGCTTTTTCCTTGAGGCTGTGTACTGTGTATATGACTGATATAACAATAAACCTATTGACTTGACTTGAAACATGGCCTACATTTACCTTTCACCAGGAAACTGAAGCCCACTGCCCCATCAAGCCATGATTAGTTTTATCAAGGGTTTTTTGCAGAACATGGCTCTCTATGACCTGCCCTGTCTGTTACAGACTCCTGGTTCAGTCAGTGACACCACCATTGTACCATTTAGGCAGGTTTGTGGCCCATGGGTGTGGTTCACATTAGTAGTGTAATGAGTTTTGTTGCCTGTGCTTGCTCTGCACAGCATCCTGGTCAAGCCATGGTTTTTGTGCCTTCAGAGTCAGGTCTGCTGTTTGGGTTTTCAGCATCTTTATTTCCAGTCCATGCTATCAAAAGTACAGTTTGTGTTCTGGTAGTTATGTGAGGTCTACTGTTGAATAAGTTCTTTAGGTACTTTCCCTTTTGTTTAGGACATATGGAAGAACAATATGCTTCACGCGTATGCTCATTAACACTAACTGTTTTACTTGGAATATGTTTTGGGGAATGGACGTAATTGTTCATTACACTCTTCAAATACACTGAACAAAATTTGTGAAGTGATTTATCAGGGTGAAAAGTTGGCCCAGTGGCCAAGCCCGAAGTGAATAGGCTTGGCTTCACCGCATGCAGCAGCAAAGCTTTTGTTTATCTCTGACTCCAAATGTTGCTGTCAGCCCTAAAACTCCGCGACGCCTCCAGAGCTTTTGTTTCGGTTGCTGAGGCAAGTCTTCTGCTGAACCAACAGCTTTTCTTTTTTCTCCCCCTTTTTGAACGAACTATCAATATTTTTTTGCAGTAACAGCTATTGTTCCTGTATGGCCGGTCCTTGGGCAAATCATGTTTTTGCAGAAGTGAAGAAAAGAGAGCAGAGAACAGCAGATGGCCTGAATGGAACATTACTGGAAGTAAAAAATATTGTGAACTATAACAACAATATCCTATCTGACTCTCATAGAAGTGCAGATGATTACTTCTTTTATTAATGATTTTTCAGCTGGAAAAACGTATGTATCTTGAATAGCACCTTTGTACTTTTTATATGTTCATGTCATTTTCTCTTTATTACCCCCATATACTGTATCTCACTAACTCACTGTTTAGCTCTCTTTCTTGATTTTTCTACACCCCCCCCCCCCCCCCAAATCATTTTTCAACCTTTTTCAACATTCCTCTCTCTCTCTCTCTCTCTCTCTCTCTTTTCTGGCAGAACAGTGAGTGATGCTCACCGAGAATCAAAAAATTATACAACTGAGACGAATCGAGAGAGAGAGAGGGAGAGAGAGAGAGAGAGAGAGAGAGAGAGAGAGAGAGAGAAAGAGAGAGAGAGAGAGAGAGATGTTAACAGGCAGTGACAGAGTATAAGATCCAGAAAGAAAGTGAGAGACAGAAAGAATGAAGGACAGAGAGAGAAACAGATCAAGGTAACTGTGACTGCGATAGAGAGAAAGAGGGAGAAAAGGGAGGAGAAGGGGAGAGCTGGAGAAAAGAGGAGGGGGAGAGTAGGGGGAACAGACAGAGGGAAAGGGGAAAGAGAGTGAGTGAACGTGTGTTAGAGAGGGAGGGAGAGAGGGTGGAGTGTATATTGAATGAGGCTGCTGTGAATTGTGTTCATCTCAGTGTGTAACGGCCAGAAAGAAGACAAGATGGAGCACTGGAGCAGATGAAGACCCGCACTGGGTAAGTGTGCGTGTGCGCGCGCGCGCGTTTGTGTGTGTGTGTGTGTGTGTGCGCGCGCGCGCACGCGCACGTGTGCTTGCACATACCTGCACATGCTCATCCACAAACACGGAGACATTAACAGGTGGATCGAGTTTATACACACACATGCACACATACACCTGTTTGTTTGAACATCACTAGGGATTTTCATTCAGTGTGCTTGTGTGTGTATTTCACACATGATTGATTTTTTGTTGTTGTTGCGTCTCGGCTTGTGGCCATGTTTAAGTGTGTACTCCTGTGTGCGTTCATGAGTGAGTGTGTGTTGACATGCCATTAAACGCACATGTTCTTTGACATGTCATTGAGCGTGTGTGTGTGTGTGTGTGTGTGTGTGTGTGTGTGTGCATGAGTCAAACTGATGGCATGTGTGTAATTCAGAGTGATGACGTGTGTGGCTCAAATGGGAGGTGGGGTGTGCGTGTTTGTGTGGTGCTGGATGCTGTAAGTTTGTGTGTGTAGCCTTATTCAATGATTGTTTCTGTGGAAATGCTGCTGTTGAGTCATAAATATATACATATGCATGCGCTAACACATGTGTGTGTGTGTGTGCATTTATATGTATGTATTTATGATGTGTGTATAACTGTGTGCGCTTGCTGAAATCATTTTTCTTTTGTGTAAACAATTTGAAAGATTACAAAAGCGTGTGTTGCATTTATGTGTTCAGTTGTGTTGTTTGTTGTATATAAATCAGAATTATTTTTTGTCATGCTGTAATATGAAATATTACACATGCTATTATTAGCACTGGATGTGATCTACTTCCTGAACCCTGTCTGTCGGAGCAAGGGATGAGAGTGGAGATGAAAAGCAGAGAGATGGATGATGAGGCGTAAACAGATGAGTGGAGAACAGAGTGGAGATGAAGTGGTGTCTGTGTAACCGTGAGGCGTAAACACAGACACACACACGTTTCAGAATTGGAGCTCATTTAAATCACACTGAGGCTGAAAGGCAAGGTTTCCTATCAAGGACCTCATGCTATAATGTAAACATCATAACAGCATTTTTCAGCTAAATCTCTATTTGCTGCATCTGTAGCGTAACACACACAGTAAATTTTACGCTTCCCTGATATTCGTAAAGAAACAGGAACAACTATGTGTGTGTATTCGTGGATCTGTCATCAGTAAATAAAAGAATGCATTAGATCATCACTATTTCTCTCCCTCCCTCTCTCTCTCTCTCTCTCTCTCTCGCTTCTCTCTCTCTCCATATATATATATAATGTAGCTAACAAACTTGTATTCCCCAGTGAACAGGATGAAAACTTTATGCCTGAATCATCATATACTCACCTCAAACTGTAATCTGTAAGAGTCTAACACTGTTATCGATAACGGACTAGAGTACAGATGTTAATGACAAGAGTAAGTAGCTTAAAGACTTTATTACCGATAATATTGATACATTTTCCTAAACCACAATGAAGAGTGGCTACATGAAAATCTCATCGCACTGAATTTTGGCTAAAAAAATTTTCCTCTCCATATTTCACACAGAGCTGACTGTTTAGCACAAGTGATGTGGGAGTGTGACTGGTACATCTGCTACTGCTCACACATTGACCTTTCATACATGCAGTGTTAGTGCAAGAAGCTTTATACTAGAATCTGACGCTAATAGCAAGAGATCAACTAATACTAATAGTATTTGCTTTTGTGTTATAATGTTGACGTATATAGCATGAAATCATGCTGCTGTAACTGTCAGCATTTTTACTTTCAGACCCAATACATTCTCTGGAGTGATGAATGCTGCTTCACTATATGGCAGTCTGATGGATGAATTTGGGTTTAGATGATGTCAGGACAGCGTCACCAACTGAAATATATAGTGGCACACATATAGACACACCCCAAACTGAACTTCTACCTTCTCCTAACACAGTAAAGTAAAGTTTTGAGGAGGGATAATAGTCTAGGGTTATTATTCCCTAGTAGGGATATAACGGTACACAGATGTCACGGTTCGGTACGTACCTCGGTTTTGGGGTCACAGTTTGGTACGGTTCACCATACAGCAAAGTTAAGCAACAAAAAATTCTAAAGAATGAGGCTTGGTTTGTTTTTGTTTATTTTAAATAAACAGCAGTGTATTAACCAGTAAACACACACTCTTGATTATATTTTCATGTATGTGTAAGTGTTACGCCAGTAGGTGGCACTATTGCACCACACTACGACCCAGGTTTATGATTTACTTGCGCTTTTACTTCCGTATTACTTCAATCACTTCTTCTCCGTCGTACCATGTATTCTCCGAAAGACAACATGTACCGAACCATGACCCATGTACCGTGACGTACCTGCGATGTACCTGAGTTTGAGCCTGGCCCCTTAGTTCCAAAGATCCAAAGATATTTTACACTATTTACTGCTCTCAGTTTTGTGGCAAACCAAGGTCCATAAACACATGGTTAGATGAGTTTGGTGTGGAGGGACTCCAGTGGCCTGCACAGAACCTCGACCTCAACCCAATAAAAGATGTTTGGGCTGACTAGGAATCATTGATTGTGAGCCTGGTCTTCTTGTCCAGCATCAGTTACTGACCTCCGTAAAGCACTTTCGACTGAATTGGCACACAGACACATTCTCACAGACGCACTCCAAGATCTTCTGGAAAGTTTCGTTAGAAGAGTGGAAACATTTATGGCATAAAGAAGGGCAGCTCCATATTAATCCCTATAGTTTTAATATAGAAAGTCCGGTCAGGCGTCTCCACATACAGTGAATAACAAAACATTCAGAAACACATCAGTCACAATAACAACCTCCATGCATTTAACAGGATTACATGAAGCAGCACTACAAGTAAGTGCTAATCAAAGCAGGCTACAAATGAATAAATAACTCAGACACAGTTAACAAAGAGTATATATGCCTTGCAGTTAGTAAAAGATAGTCATTTGATTTCTGCACACAGTGGGACACAAACTAATAAATACAAATAGCAAAAAATAAATAGAAACCAACTGAGCTGAACGATTAGAGCAAGAGCTTACCATGTGCATCATATTACAATAATCTCACTCACTTATTGAACAATGGAATTAAAATGAATTGAAATTTAAACGAGTAAATGTTCAAATTTATTGACACACCCCTAGGGTCTCTGGGATGCCACTGTGTATTTTACAGTTTGGGAAAAAGGAATTAAACATTATTACATGCTTTTCAAATAAAAGCTTTTAAAATATAAATGATTTTTAAAAACAAAGACCTCACATTTACTATGGTGTAGTGTATATAGTGAATAGTGAATATGGACAATGAGTGAGTCCTTGTAAATTCAACATTAGTTGAAACCAGACAACAACTGCATATTACATAAATGTGCGTGATCGTGCGTGTGTGTGTGTGTGTGTATGTGTGTGCGTGCGTGCGTGCGTGCGTGCGTGCGTGCGTGTGTGTGTGTGTGTGTGTGTGTGTGTGTGTGTGTGTGTGTGTGTGTGTGTGTATGTGTGTGGGTGAAACTGAGTGCTACTTGTTGCTGTAAAGTTCAGGGTGATGGAGTGAATAGCCATCAGAAGTAATGAGGCTAACATCATACACAGATTCTTAAACACACTCACACACACAAACAGCTGCTGAAAGGAGATTAAATGAATGCACTTTAACCTTTTTCTATTCTCTCTGTACTGTATCTACTTTTTTCCTGTCTCTTGCTTCCTTTCTCTCTTCTCGAATCATAAATCATGAAACAAATCAGAAACAAAAAAATAAGGAATTGTTCTAAAAAGCAACTAACAATTTCTCTTCCCCTTTTTTCATCCCTTACCTCTTTCACATCTCTGTGTGTTCATTTTACCTCATACCACCTCTTTCTTTCTCTTTCTCTGTCTCTCTCTCTCTCTCTCTGTCTCTCTCTTCCAGAGTCCTCCTTCTGGTCCAGATGAGTGTATCTAAGCCCCCCCCTGCGACCCATTCTGCCCTCCCCTCCCCTCACCTTTCCATCCCTCCATCCTCACCCTCGTCTTCCTCCTCCACCCTTCCTTCCGCCCCACCTTCCTCACCTCTCAGGATCTCCATGCAGGAACACTTTGCTATAAATGTATGTCCTGGACCAATCCTGCCGATTCCACAAATCTCTGACTTCTTCCCTCGCTTCCACGACTTTCCACTGACCCCACCTCCACCTCGCCAAAAACACAACCCCCCAAACAGGGACCCGGACGGAGAGAGGGATGGAGAAAGGGAGCAAAATGGAGAAGAAAAAGAGTTTGCTGACTCTGACGATGACGACAGTAAGTTCCCAATAATGACACCATAAGAAACTGTTAAACCTGTTTCAAACTGATTGCATCTTATGGCTTTAAAGTATCTTTTTTTTTTACCACTTTACAAGTAGGTTCTCACAATTAAATTTTAGTTGATGACTATTTTCCATATAAATAATTGCTAATAACGACTTAAGCATTTCCTTTTGTTTATTTCTTTCCAACCAATAGAACAATACTGGCAGAACAATTCAGGACAGTGGAGCACAGATGCACTAAATATATTTGCCAACAACAAAAATGTGGAAACACATATAAACTATTTAAAATGAAGCTATATTGTACATTTTTCTACCATAGATGGCAGGATGGTGTGAGAAAGTCACATACAGTATGTGAGGATTTTATTTAGTGCATGACATAGAGGCTATGAATGGACTAAAACGTTTGGAAGCAGTATCCTCATAGCAGTAAGGCGGGTCAAAAGTTTGGACATGTTGAAGTGAGGACTGTAGACCAAGAGGTTTATTTGAATGCTGGATGTGTCAGTGCATACCACCATGCTGGAGTGGTCACAACAGAGACAGGAAAGTTCCCACAGCAAGATGCTCATGAATGCAGCCTATTTTGGAAAAACATGTATTTGTTTGGATCTTTCATAAATAATATTCCTGAACTTCACTTAACTGTATGCGTGTCACACTTCCAAGGTTGTCAGGTTTATCGCCTTACCAGGCTTTTATCTGCATTCAAGCCCCTTCCTTTAAAATCAGTACATGTGTTCAAACCGAAATAAATCAAAAAGTACGAAATGATCAAGTCGTCCTCACTATATGAGTGAACTGTGCATGAAAGCCTCTAAGACTCCAAATCAGTGTTTTCTTTCTTAGTAGGTTAATTTTGCTCATATATGTTGCTTATCCATTTAGAAAGCTTATCCATGTCAAACGCTTTCTAATGTCCATTAAATAGTCTGTGTATTTTGGCAACATTGTCTTTTTTGCTATAAACCAGCTAGGCCTAACCTTCATGTCCTGTTTATGCATGCAGTTTTATGCATGCAGTTCCCAAAACAATGACAGGGCCGATGTGGCTCTTCTCACCCACCCAGCTTTAACAAAGCTGACTTTCTTATAGTCTCCCCCACAGAGAGGAAGCTAACAATGAAGCAGAAACTGGTAAGCATAACTGAGCTAGGATAATATGTATTATGTGTATTTAAGCTTGAGACGTACCAAAGTGCTTAGATTAAAAATATGAAATTAAAATAGTAAATTGCATAATGCACAGAATTACTCAAAAAATTGAGAATTTAAGTCTCAATTAATGCCGTAGTTGTGAGACAAATTGAGGCGAAAGGGCTCAACAGTCAAAATAAAAAGACAAACTGAAAAAGCGAGAGAACAGAATGAGAAACAAAGAAAAAAACAAGAAACCAAGTGAAACCACTGGCATGTGAGAGTCCGACAACATGCCAGATATGACCACAAAGATTCAAAATTGTGAACTTCAATAGTTAAAAAAAAAACGCAGGACGACACAAAAACTCAAGAGGGTTCAAGAGATGGGAGGGTTCAAGAGATGGGAGCCTGGGAGAAATAAATCACTAAATAAACTGCCGATAGAAATTGGCAAACCCTAAAAATCCTACCAGTTCCTTGACTGTGGTTCATGGCTGCCACTTTATGTGAAATCATTTCTAGACCACTGGACCCTATAAATGAAATTCCAGTACAATGTAATTGATTTTTTTTATGATTTTGCCTATAATCTTTGGTCAAGCAGATCAGTCATTCCTGTTGTAACATGTTTAACCTTTTCCTCTAATGATGGAGAACATATTAAAATGTCATTAATGTAGCATGTCATGAAATGCTCCAACATGTCCCACAGAACAATATTAACTAAGTATGGTGGTGGTAAAGGTCAACGCAGCCTAAGCACCAGTCGACCAGGGAAGACCTGAAACGAAATCAATGGACAGCTGGGAGAGGACGAGGAACTGAATGGGTTTGGAGTTAAAGGAACTGATAAACAAAGGGGCTGTGATTTGTGTGAAAATCACTGATAAGGCGGCTATCAATGGAGCTAATTGACACAGGGACTCCTAAGGGATGTAGGGGGACATGAAAAGGGCTGAGTAAGCTTAGGGAAAATAATACTGCCAGCTGACCCAGAATTCAGGAGCCCTAAGGTGAGGACTACTGCTCCCACTGTTGTCAGTCCAGACTAATGGCGAGAGTAATGATGCCATCTGTCAGAAGGGCAGCATCCTGACATGCTAGCTTGGTCTGAAGCTCCTGGCAGAGACCAGCTTGGCGGAGAGAAGGACAAGCTTGTTCCATACACTCTCTACTGCAAGGATCTGGAACTGGATGGTGTAGTCAGCAACAGAGGAGGAGACCTGCCATAACCAGTGGAGATGCTTTCTGCATGCCTGCCCATCCTGAGGATTGTTAAAACCCTGAAGTAGGACAAGAGGCCCTCATAGGTAGTGGCCCATGCTATAGCTTCCCCAAGATCAGCAATGTTGGAATGGCTATTTTCTGGGCATCTGATTAGGACTAGCTGTTTTTTTTAGCTGCGTAGAGAGTGAAATACAACCGGAAGCCAATCAGGAAACTCTTGCAAGCAACGGGGTCGCTGCTGTAATGTTTTTGGCAAGGTCATCGCCTCCTCCCTTACAGAGGTGTACGAAGACATGCTCCAGTGCCGCCACACACTGGTTGAGTTGACAGATCTCTGAGCTCTCCTCTAGGTAGTGAGGATATCAGCTGCGGTGGTCCATTCATCTTTCATGGTTGTGAGATGAATGGAGGCACTAGCATTCGACAATCAAAACAAACAAGGTTTAATGAGGAGCAAGGTCACACATTGAAATGGGAAGACAAGCAAACCGAGAAAGGCTGCTAGGATGTTAGAGTCTAAAAAGATAGGACCACAGCAATGACGGAGACTTCTGGGTGTGACCTTAAATACTAAGGAACACAGATGTGAGAGATACAGAAATCGAAGGATTAAAAAAAAAAAAAAACACTCAGTAGTCCAGTGACCTAGAGCAAAGGGATTTGAGTAAGTGATAAGGGTCATGATAAGGAAAAAGTATTAATAATAAAAAGCATATGAAATGGATTTCATTAAGTCTTTAAAATATTGCAACAAAAATAAATAATAATGAATTACTACATTGAAAATGTCACGGCTCGGTCAGTGGCCGTAAGGGGCCATTGCTTTTCAGTTCATTTCAGGGACATTTATTTTGAATTCTTGTTCTGTTTTGTTCTGTTGTCACGTGTCTTTAATTCTGTTTTGTGTCACATGATTGAGTTTTGCACCTGTTTGTGTTTAGCGTCTTTATGACTGCCCGTATTTAGTTCAGTTCGGTGTTTTCCCCCTTTGTCAGTCAATCGCCTCATTTTTGCCTCATTTATGTGTGGTTTTCCAAGTTCATGTTCTTGTAGCGGCCACTGCACCAGGTTTAGTTTCCTGTTTTGTTTGGCTTTCTGCCTTTCCGCCTTGTCCCTACACCGAGGTAAATCACAGAGGCCGGTTTACCCGGCCCCTCATGACAGAAAACTTAAACAAAAATTCTCTTGCAGGAATGTATCAGCATGAAACTAGCTGAATAACAATAACAATGTTTTGCCACGTATATTTAAATATTATGTGGTAGCAAGCAATTAATTAAAATTTGAGAAAATGTTTGTAAACATCATAAACGTTTTAACATGCACCGTTCACTGTTCACCAGTCTATCCACTCCACATATGGGAACTATGATACAACAACAGCCCAGTTTCTTTGTTTCTGTGTCATCATAAGCAACAAAAATCAAAACTTTACTGTCATCTCCACAATATACAGTATACAGAGAGGGGAAATGGTGAAGCTCAGGCTCCACAGTGTACACAAACATAATAGAAAAGACAGAAAAG
Source organism: Hemigrammopetersius urotaenia (assembly GCA_037974485.1). NCBI lineage: Eukaryota > Metazoa > Chordata > Actinopteri > Characiformes > Alestidae > Hemigrammopetersius > Hemigrammopetersius urotaenia. The sequence goes on along the minus strand of JBBPDC010154900.1, from coordinate 5,072 downwards.
TGCAAATAAATATTAATAAGTAAGGTTTGAACAAACCTGTCCTGAGTGTGTGGATCACCCTGTGCAATATATATATATATAAGTAAAATGTGCAATGAACGAAAGAAATGTGCAATGTAATAGAGAATTTTGCAAGCAGTATAGACAGCATAACAGTATAAACTGCAGAATAAATTGCAGCTTAAATATGCATTCTTAAAGGTTTGGGTGTGACTTTCAGTCTGTGTCTACTGGATTAAGTGGCTGTACATGAGTAAATATTCAGGACGATACATTTACCTACTCAGGGTACAGCCTACTGAGCTCCACCGTATCATACGGAAGTTTACGCAAAAATAGGTTATGATTGCTTTTGGTACATCTTCAATTACAATACAATCAAGTTTTTGTTTGTATTTTATTTCATCCAATGACATGAATATTCACACAAATGGTCAGACAGTGGCACTGAACGTCTTGCAGCTCTTGTGGTAGTACATATTGCCCACGAGGGTCAGAACTGCAGACAAGTAAGACAAGCCCCTAAGGAGGTTTTCTTCACACTCTGTGTGAATTACACAGCAAGCGCATAGTCTTAAATCACCCCTGTTGAAGTGCATCATCCTGACCTTGTTTCAGACCCACTGTAATAATCTTCCTGCATTAATTGATTTGTTCTTAATTCTCCTATTAGTGTTTCCTCTGCCTCTGCTCAGTCACTGGTGCACATGTGTACATGTATGCATGTGCTTGTAAATGAATGTTTCTTTTATTTTTTGTTTAAGGCCATGTATTTTAACTGTGTGCCTTTCTACCAACAAAAACACACATTAAATGCTAACAAGCAACAAAGCAAATAAAATGATTAAGATTGTTTATTTAAAAGATGGTGATGTTCTCCTCTTTGCCTCCAACCATTAGATACATCTGTGAAATCCCATTAGCAGCACCTAATTTAATTTAATGAAGCATTTATTGAGCCAAACCATGTACTTGGTGGTAAGTACAAACTAATTTAAGGGCTTCCAGAAGGAGAGGTCTGGAAATGGCTGGAAAACAGCCTGACATGCATAAAAATCTTTCAATGGATTTTTTTCAGGTGGCTAAAACTATTGCACAGAACTGCATCAAAGCAAATGGGTATGTCTGTGTGCACATGAGTGTTGTGCTATCTTTAATCAATAGAGCATTGGTCACTGTGATGTGTGTGTGTGTGTGTCTCTGCGTGTGTGTTTGTGTGTGTGTGTGTTTTAGCTTACCTGGGGACGCTGGAGTTTACCCTACTGTTTGACCAGGAGAACAACTGCCTGCACTGCACTATCCATAAGGCAAAGGTAGGTAAGACAAACGTGACCCCATCTGCCGTAATGAGTTGGAAGTCGGCATTCTATTTATTGAGGCTGATTATGTTGAAAAACATAAAAAAATATAAAATTTCTTTTTTGGTCTTATATGAAAGAAAAGGTCTTCAAAATTAGTCTCTCAAAGTTTCATCATAGAAATAATTGCGAAAATGTACTTAAATGGCTGTTTAATCTGAGTTGTAGCTCTCAAATCTTACAAAAGAATGTCGAGTATGGTGTTAAAACATCAATCCCTGATCTTTTTAAACCTATTTTAAACCTACCTAACCTTTTCAGTTGCCAATAGGAAGCCCGATCACAGCCTTGTGTCCGCCCAACCCTCGACAGATTAGCAGTGTTCTGTGTAGCTAATGCTAGCTTTTTTTTTCCCCAGAATATATCTCCCCACAAAGATCGGGTTTAACATTTGTATTCTGGGTCAACATGCTCGAAGTTGTTTAGAGTGAAGTGTGTCGTGTTGTGTGATTGCTGTTTGGGATAATGTCATTGTCAAAATAATGTAAAATAGCTAAAGCTTAAACTCCACTCTGCTGCTGGCCATCGAGACTGAATCAAGTTTGTCAATGAGTTCTTTGGCTCTAGTGATGTGTCTTCAGTCTGATATAATGTATTTTTCTAAGTATCTAAATGCCTGTGTTTCTGCTATTTATTTGACAGGTGAAAAGTGATATAATATAATAAACAGCAACACATCACATTTATTGATGAGTGACAATCATATCAGTCAGTAAATCAATGTTTTATTTATATCTAAAAAATTGCAATAAAATGTATATATATATATATATATGTGTGTGTATATATGTATGTATATATATATATATATATACGCACAACAACGGTGTGTGTGTGTTTTGCTGAAGTGGAATTCTTGTGGGCTGAAAATTTCGTCATGTTTAGGCAGACGCATATAACAGCGCATGACTTTTCTTTTTCATAGTCTGTAAGATTGAATGTGAGGCCAGGGGTTTTCTGCCTCTTCAGATTCAGAATCACGGGCCGTTTTCTGCTTTCAGTCTCTTTGTGTCTGTGCGGGCCGCCGCAGAGATTTTGTGTGCGATCATGTGACGTTAGTGGCTACATTTGATTGCCGAAAAAGTTACTTAAGTAAATGTAATGAAGTAAATGTAGCATGTTACTACCCACCTGCGCCTGTATTTATGCACACTAGTGTGTGTGTGGTGGTGGGGGGTGGATGGCACTAGTCTAAGCGGGGGTCAGAGGTTTGAATGCATTTCTTGTGAATTCTGTGGGCTTACATGAGACACAATTAGGACATGATAGACCTCTGTGCATCTGTGTATAACAGGCTGTCTTTGTGTTTGTGTGTGTGTTTTGCCCTCAGGGACTAAAGGCCATGGACTCTAACGGACTTGCCGATCCTTATGTGAAGCTCCACCTCCTGCCTGGAGCGAGCAAGGTCAGTTCAACCTACACACAAACTCTCTCTCTCACACACACACACACACACACACACACACACACACACACACACACACACACACACACACATTCCACTGTCACCACACACCACCACTAGCTGTGGACTGTGCATAGGCTGGACACATGCGGAACACATGCACTTACGCATCTCACTCACAACACACACACCAACAATGGAAACATTTCCCCTGTTGCTGCTAACATCACTAGAATGTCTTCAAAGAGGTAGAACACTCACAGACATACCTGTAAGCATCTCTCTCTCTCTCTCTCTCTCTCTCTCTCTCTCTCACACACACACACACATTTTATGTATATTAGAATGCTCTGTGACAGTGTTGGCACACACACACACACACACACACGCACGCCGCAGAGCAGGTGATGGTCAGCTTGTAAAAATGAAAGACTTCACGGCACACCAGGGACCAGCAAATTAAACTCTGTGTGTGTGTTTCTCATTTATGAGGGTGATAAAAATATGAATTATATATATGAGCTTGTCCATTTAAAACATGAACTTTGTGTATGTGTGTGAGAGTATTTAAACGATGTAAAAGCTCTCCTCCCTTATCTGTTACGACACCTGTGTGTGTGCGTGTGTGTGAGCTGTATAACACCTCATGGTGTGTGTAACCCGTGCCTGGGCTTATGAACGGGACATGTACACACTGCATGACGTTTTCCCCTCTGACACACACACACACACACGCACACACGCATCTCTCTCTCCTCCACACACTGTTGACGTGAGTCGTATAACAAGCTGCTCTGTTTCCATGACAACCACCTGCTGCTGTCCCCCCTCATTCTTCTCTATCTGTCTTTCTCTCTTTCCTCTTTGTATCTGTCTCTCTTTCTCCTCCCCCGTTTCTCTTTTCTCTCTCTCTCTGTTCTCTTAGTTTCTCTCTTTCTCTTCTCTTGGTTTCTCTCCCTTCCTCTCTCTCTTCTCTCTCCTCTCTTCTGCTTCTATCTGTATCTCTTTCTCTGTCTCTCCTCTCTTACTTTCTCTCCTGTCTCTCCAACACTGTCCTAACATTCCAAAGTCACTGAGGGTCATGTACCTGAGTCAGCCAACAAGAAGCATCAAAAAGAAATAAAGAATAAAGAATAAAGGAGAGAGTGCGTGTGTGTGTGTGAGAGAGAAAGATGGTATCTTCTTTTCTAAAAACTTTTTTTGTCCAGGCACAGGACAGTAAGATGTGTGTATATGAGTGTAAACGCAGCTGTGCAATTGTGTATCGGTGTATGTTAATACAGTTAGACTTGTGTGAATTGGGGAATGTTAATACAGCTGTACCCGTGTGAATTGGTGTATGTTAATACAGCTGTACCCAGGTGTATTGGTGTATGTGTTAATACATCTGCACTCGTGTGTATTGGTGTATGTTAATACAGCTGCACTCGTGTGAATTTATATATGTGTAACTGGCTGGTCATGCAGCACTGCTGGCATTCTGCAGCACTAACTACACTCTGCATTGTGTGGTCCAGTGAAAAACTTGTGACACCAAGGTAGTCTGGGCTTTATTCTGTGTAACAGAAGAACACATACAGCGCAAAATAGATGCCTCTCTCCCAACAACGACTCACTATCCCCAGCGTGCAGCCCACAAACTAATACATATTTATATTTGTTTTCTACAGTATTAATCCGAAAAATGCAAATACAAAATTAAGTGTAAGTTTCACAAAACTTTCACGAAAGAATATCTGTGAATCCCAATATGGCATTTTATCAATTTTTCCCAGCAAGGAAATGATCAGGAACAGTTAGAAAAATCTGATAACAACATGTTAACAACAACATTTAACATGTTAAAGGTATGCCATACCTGTATAACAGAAGAACACCTACATCACACTGGTGTGTATAGATATATGTGTTAATGCAGATGCACTAGTGTATATTGGTGTATGTGTTAATATAGCTGCACTAGTGTGTATAGGTGAATGTGTTAATAGAGCTGCACTAGTGTATATTTGTGCATGTGTTAACACAGCTGCACTAGTGTATATTGGTGTATGTGTTAATGCAGATGCACTAGTGTGTATAGGTGTATGTGTTAATGCAGATGCATTAGTGTATATAGGTGTATGTGTTAATACAGCTGCACTAGGGTTAATTGGTGTGTGCAAATACAGCTGCACTAGTGTATATTGGTGTATGTGTTAATATAGCTGCACTAGTGTATATAGGTGTATGGGGTAATACAGCTGCACTAGTGTATATAGGTGTATGTGTTAATACAGCTGCACTAGTGTATATAGGTGTATGTGTTAATA
>JBBPDC010154882.1:4678-20076 GCA_037974485.1 Hemigrammopetersius urotaenia | reverse complement strand
AGTCAGACAGGCCACACTGTGGCATAGATATAATGATCAGTGTCAGTCAGCTACCACTGTTTCTTCAAAAACGCTCATCATATGATTATTATATGATCACTATACCAACTATCATGCAATATAGAACTAGCTTCATCACAAACACTGGATGTGTGGGAAAAACTAAACACAGATTTGAAATCAGCGTGAAAAACACTATAAAACCCACATGAACTTATCTCTGATGATTTTGACCTGTTGACCTGTGTTATTTATTCATAGATGCAGTTGGTTGAGTACTTACCAATTATTGAACTGTAGAAATCCTCAGAGCCTCAGTGGACAAGTTCAGAAACCAGGGCCAAACTTCTACTCTCACAGTGACTCAGGAAAACAGGCTGTGAAAACCCATCCTCAAAAAAAGAACAATACTGGATCATTTTACACCCAGAAATAATTAGAAAAATTCTATTTAATTCACTCTATGTAAATGATTTAAAGATTTGAAGCCATTATGTAGCTTCAAACATTGCAGGAAGAAATTTATAGATTTGATAAAAATGTATTAAAACTTAAAAACACCCTGCATATAGGAAAAATAAGCTATAACACTGACTTAAACAGTACATTCGAAGAATGCTGCACAATGGCATGAAATGAAAGTGAAGTGCCTTAGATAGGGTACCTCAGTGATGCCACTAGCACACCTGGAATTTGAAAGCATGGCTTACCTACCTACTCCCTAACTACTAAACCACAAGCTGCCCCTCTATAAATGTATTAGAATCAAAACTATTAAAGCTCTGTATGAATAAATGAAAGTGCAGAAAGTGCTCCAGCAGATGTTCTATTCTCCAGTGCATCAAACTGTTGGGTTGATCCTAAACAATCAATAACAGATCACTGATAATGTAATAATGTTGCACTTTAGAACAATATTATTGTTCACATTAAGCTAAATTCCTGTTGAGGAACAGAATAATGCAGCAAAACTGAAACAAGATCATTATTATTTCTGTTTATAGAGAGATCTGCACTGACCTGGTCACTGAAACCAGGGCTGGAGCTCCATCTCTTCCAGGGAAGGACGATCTGCTCAGGCACCACTGGATCAGGTGAAGGCACTCTGTTACACAGCATGATTCTGATCAGTAGAGAACAATCTAACATAGCTAATATGATGACAAGTCAAATATAAAATGACTCCAATGAACACAGTCACCTCCGTGAACACAGGTCAGTAAACACACAAAAATAAAAAACTAATGTTTTCATCAAAGCTTATGATATTTACCATGAGGGCCTATTGAGATTCTGCGCTTAAAATGCCTTCCAGCATCACTACTGTCCTACAATTGTCTGTAGTTATTCAGTGTGTGTGTGTGTGTGTGTGTGTGTGTGTGTGTGTGTGGTTCCTTACCTTTTGACAGTCCCTCAGTGAAGCGCAGATGTCCCTCGATGGTCTCTTGCGAGATTCTGTAAGGCAAAAAGCCGCACACCATGTTGAAGAGAGTCACACCCACAGACCAGACAGTGGCTTCTTCAGGGAGGTAGCGCTGGTGCAGAAACCACTCAGGAGGAGCAAACTGAGCTGTGCCTGGTAACAGAAGATGCAGAAATGTACATCCCTGTGCATAAAACTACAAGCAGACATTTGTTCACACAAGATCTTTCACATTTAACAAAATAACACTATACACTATGGGTCCTATCCCTTGTGATTAGTTCAGCTGGATTAAAGTGTCCCTGTTGTTTCTGCATACATGATATAGGCATATATAAAATTACACATAATTGTCCAAAGAATGACAAAGATTAACCTGAAATCAGTTACCTGCACACGCTCTGTAAGTCCTTAAGGAGGTCCCCACAGCCAAAGTCAAACAACTTGACCTCATGGGTGTCGTCGGTTTGAATGAGAATATTGCTTGGATTGACGTCACGGTGTAGGACTCCACAGCTGTTGCAGTGGTGCAGAGCTTTTATCAGCTGCTTCATCACCCATCACATGTTTTCACTCAAACGGCCTCCATTGTCCCAGCAGAAACGCTTCACATCCTGACATGGATCAGGCCGCTCCAGGATCATAATGTAGCGCGACGGTTCGTCGACCACTCCAGGAGCTGCAGGATGTTGGGGCATTGTGCTGAGTTTGAAAGGGTCATTAGACCCACCTCAAGGGGCATTTTAACCAGTCCCGGCTGCAGAGGAGGATGGAAACAATCTCGTTTTGTTTAGACCATATGAACACTCTCTTTGAGTGTGTGACATTTGACAGATAAAGAGTAATCATCCAAAATAGTATTCAATTGATTGTATTATATTGTCTTTTCTTCTACAAAATGTCAAACTTAAATGATGCAAGAGATGCTTTGCTGGTGGCAATGACAGTCTGTAGGTTTTCCTCCATTTGGTCCATCTCTAGAGCCAGAACTGTTTTAAAGAACTTCACATGATCCAACACACCCCATCCATTTCAGAAGAGTGATTTGTAGGTGATAGCCTCAAAGGTATATCTTCAGTGTCTTGTTTTTCAGTGTACAATTTTGAGTTGTCTTCATTCCATACATCCAGTCTTGACTTCAAGCTTTTGATTTTTCTAACCGAATGTAGTGTACACTTAAAACTCACTTCATGTAAACAACTGGAGCTTATGGACCATGTTGTACCTTTGAGGGTACAATTATGGTGACTGAACTTCGAGAATAAAATTTGACAGTGTAAACACTACATTGTTTAATAAAAACTTACATCTCTAAAAATCTGTTCCTCTGCCCGATGTTTGGATACTTACTTGATTGCAACCTGAGGAAACATTATAGCTGGGTTGAAAGATGACTGTGTCGTGTGTAATTACATTACATAAGAGTGATAAGATGAATAGACTGTCTTGAAGTTTTGTGTAACTGAAAATAGTAATTGCTGGTTGATGGTGGTTAATAACTCTTGTGAGTGTACTATCAGTTCTGCAATGGTGCTTAACTTAGGGACTGTGGTTAAACCTCATCTAAACAAAAGAAGGTTAAAGGATTTTTATTCCCATGTATACACATCTGTAATAACGATACAGAGCACACACTGCAGCAGAAGAGCATTAAAAAGATAAACTGTAAATATGGTGAAGTGCCGAGACAGTCTTAAAGCAATCATTCTCAGCCAGTAGCACTTTTAAATGCACTTCAGTGAGTATGGGAAGAGTAAGGAACAAAAAGAAGAGAGACTGTATGTCTTACTGGCAATCCATTTGCTATCCGTATGCCAGCAAACACAGAGCCGAATCCACCCCTGCCTAGCAAATGTCCTTTACGATACAGCTCCTTAAAACAAGCTACAACACAGAGAGACTCAACAAACAATAATAACATTGGAATATCACAACCATACGCGATTCTAGACGGGAGCCAGCTTGGGTCAGAGCCCCTGTAGAATTGCTCCTGGACCCTTATATGTCTCCTGCACTGAACACCCAATGATTTAAATATTCATTTCTTATCGCGACACGCGCTGACTCGAAGAACGGAACTAACGCTACGTGTGTTCTAGACGGACTGCTTAAAGCGCTACACACACGAGCTGCAACATGAAGACCAGCAGCGCAAATTAAAGAATACAGAAGTAGAACATTCTTAATACTGTTCTCATAGAAAATAGCCCAGTCTTACTTTTGTGTTTAGCATGTCGGTCACATTCAGGGGGCAGAGTTCTCTTCAGGCTGCTCCTGAAAGTAGCGCTTCCAGCGGTCCTGCTGGGCTGAACGTTGCTCCAAACACTGAACGCTGGAGCTCTGTTTTTTAGCCTCCAAACTACTGAAGCAGAGGGGAATGAAACTGCTGGGTTGCTGTCTCTTCCTTTCCTTGTATCTCTTTCTTGGTGCTGTCTAAGACTAAGGAGTGAGGGATACTTTGCAGCTTATTTGGGTGCAATGTCAGTTTACATAAGGAACTGTCACCTATGGGCCGTGTCCGTCCAAAGAGGAGGTGCAGACGCAGACTTCCATTCTTAAGTGACTTTATTTTTAAATGCAAAACAAAAGAGGCATGGGGGCCAAAGCTCAAAAATGGAAATTAAACTAAGGAAAACGTGAGGACAGACTGAAAAAGCTAAACTAAAACAGAAACAGCTTTATACAACATTGTATAAACCAAAGACAAACGACAATACAAACATAAGTAATCCATAATCCCTGGCTGGCTGAAAACACTTCTACCTAAAACTGACCGGAGATTAGACCATACCCGTGTCGACATAGAAGTCCCCATAATTCTAGTCCGATGGCGGACTCTAGCGGCCGCCGACTGGGAATGTGACAGTAACTAATGGTTTGATAATAAAGACAATTCATCAGTAGTTTATATCATGTTCAGAATTTCAATCTCACATTTTTACAGAATAAATCTCTGTGTTGTATATCAGTTTGTGTTGCCAGTTTATTGGGTTTTTGTATCTCAAAGCTTGACCAGCTAGTCAAAAGCTCTGTAGGCCATCAGAAATCAACTGAGCCAGTTAATGTAAATCTGTAAAGCTCTATAATAATAAGTGTTCCAGAAAAAAAATCAACTGAGCAGACAAGGAACCTAATAAACCTAATTTTAGGAGGAAATTAATTTAATTAATTTAATTTCCCAAACAGTACAGTCACACATTCTTGACACTGTTTCCATAGAAAAAGTCTTACTTTTGTGTTTTGTGCATGGGTCACATGAGGGGCCACAGTTCTCTTCAGGCTGCTCCTGAAAGTAGCGCTTCATTGGCCTCCTCTTCACAGGTGTGCCTCTAGGCTACTAGAGCAGAGAGGAATGAAACTGGGGGTTTATGTCAGTTTTTTTTTTATTAATAACTGATTTTTACAGCAATGCAGATTTATGTCATTTAGTTATGGCAGGCATATTGGACACTGGTAGTGGGAGGAAACATAATCTCAGACAACTTTACAATGAGGACAATGTTCTTCAGGGCTATTCAGTGGCTTTGGAATGGGGTCTGGTACATGAAACAGATCCCCAGTATAGGGGGGTGAGAAATGGATCATCACATTCATGACAGATACAGTAAATGTATACAGTAGAGCGCAGAAGTGCTTATTTTGTATAACATCAGTGCATTGCACTGCATTAAGAGTATATTTACGGCACTTTTATCAGACGCTTTTATCCAAAGCGACTTCCATTCCCTAACTACAGGGGATAGTCTCCCTGGAGCAACTTAGGGTTAAGGGTCTTGCTCAGGGACCCAGTGGTGGTGCTGAAGGTAGGATTCAAACCCATGGCCTCTTGGTCTGGAGGCAAGTATCCTACCCACTGAGCTACCTCCACCTATATAGAGTATAGGCCCGTGTGTATGTGTGTGTACTAAGCTGTACTATGAAAAATGTGCATAACATAGTAATGAATACGATCATATCAGTGCATACAGTTTATCAAGTTTATCAAGACAAATTATTTCTACATGAAATTTCTATCAAACAACACATTAATCTGTTCGAGTCATAATACATCAGTACATAATGACACTGACATATAAAGACATACAAAATATTACACACCTGTTACACAACATAAACCATATGGACAAAAGTATTGGGACTATGTGTTTTTCAGGGCTAGGCCCCTTACTTCCAGTGAAGGGCAAACCAATGCTTGAGCAAACCAAGACTCTTTGGACAACGGTATGTCTCCAACTTCTGTTCCAGCACTTGTTCCAGAGTACAAAGCGATAGATATCTAATTCTTTTTTAAGTTTTTCATTTAAAATAGACCACTCGAAGTCCCAGGGTGGTGTTGTGTTTTTCGGAGTGTCCAGCAGGAGAGTCTCACTTACGTTCTTTATTATGGAGCATCATTTTTTATCGCAAGACTCAAACAGATCAAGAAGTTTTCTCCTGTTGTCGGACACTGAAGTCTTCCTCCTGATTTCTGTGTCTGAGAAGGATCATCTGAACCCAGAAAGTTTATTCAGTAAAAACTCTTATATCAAAAGGTTTTGCCATTAATTCCTTTTCATTACAGCTTTAATCACAGTTTTCTGACCTTCCAGTTCTGCTACTCTGACTCTGTAGTAAGAAGATCCTGAGGAAATGTCATTAAGAAAAAATCTACATTAAGGACATACAGAGTTTCGAAACATGGGGTGGGACATGTCCTTTAAGATCCGAGCTGCTCTGGACCAACATCTCTTGGTGTAAATGGCATGCAGGGAAGGGAGAGCAGACCTGCAGCAGCTTTCACTCTCTGAAGGACTTTTTTCGCTCCTGCTTTCCATACCAGGATGCTCTCCACAGCGCCTGAAAAGAAAGACATATCTACTCACCCTCACCACCTGAGATCTGCCAGGGAGGAAGTCCAATGTACACAGATAAACAGCTCACAGTAAACAGCTCTTCTCAAGCAGATGAAGGGACCACAATAAAAAGGAAACTACAATAATACGACAAGAGAACCTGTGACACTGCCTTCAGACTGGGTGATAAGCCAAAGGCCAACCTAACATGGGTCATCAGAGCATATGCTCATAAATAACAGGACACTGGGGATGTTTGATGCATGTAGTTGGTCATCCTGGTCATCACCAACTACTGGACATCTCCTGTGATGGTGAGGCCTCCCTTTCAGATGTGCTGAATTACTTCTACGCATGGTTTGAGGAAGGAAGATCACCCTTCCCCCAACAACAACCCACGGAAAGCCACTGGACCAGACAACATTCATGTGGTCCTGTATTTGGAGGATGTGCAGATCAGCAGCCAAATGTTCTCACAGATATCTTCAATATATCTCTGAGCACCACTGTTGTTCAAATATGCTTCAAAGCCACCACCACCAAGTTGCCAGTGTCCTGCCACAATGACTATCGTCCTGTTGCACTCCCACCAACCATCGTGAAGTGCTTCAAAAAGCTTGTTATGAGACACATAAAATCACAACTACCCCCTCTGCAGTTTACGTATCGTCCCAACTGCTCAACAGACGATGGATTCTCCACCACACTTCACCTGACCCTCACCCACCTGAACAAAAATGACATTTACATGAGAATGCTGTTCATAGACTTCAGTTCAGCAGTCAACACCACCATTCCTCAGCATCTGACTGGAAACAGAGAGGCCTGAACAGCTCCCTCTGCTACTAGATCCAGGACTTCATGGTGCTGACCTACGACTGAGCAGCAATGCAAAGTTTGCTGATGAAAACGGCTATGATGGGTTTTTACCAGCTATGACAATAAACCTGCTTGACTTGAAATCGACAGGAGGTCATAGAGAAAACACTGAATTCTGACTAGTTAGACAACAACAAAATAGTCTGCCCTGCGAAGATTGTTCAGGGCCAAACTTCTACTCTCACAGTGACATTCTGACCCAGGAAAACAGGCTGTGAAAACCCATTAAAAAACAATATAGGATCACTTTACACCCTAAAAAAATCAGTTGATGATCATGATACATCACCCCAGATATTGTGATATTGCAATGCTATTTTTGCCCATCCCTAATTGTGAATATGCACAAACCACTAGTGTCCAATAATAAACAAATAAAATCACTGTTCTCCAGTATTCTTCTCTTCTCTTACCAGTACATTGAGGCCATTGTGGCAGCAGCAAGCCTGTGGGTTTCAACTCTTAACCAACTTCTTCCCAAAACAGCAATCCCTCTCCACCAGCACTCTCATCTCTGTCACATTTATCATTTTTGATTATTTCATGAGGTAAGTCAGTGCCTTACCTCATGAATGCTCTACAGAAAGAATGGGCACAGATTCCCACAGAAACTCCAAAATCTTAAGAATAGAACAGAACAGAACAGAATACAATATCTTTACTGTCACTGCAATACTCAGTGCAAATGAAATGCACAGTGCAACCAGGTAAGGTCTGCATCTCTGTGGAAGCTTATCTCTGTTAAACATACATATCAAATATATAAAACAAATAAATAAAAAAGTGTGATATCAACTGGATAATGTATCAACTGTACCAGAATACCAATAATCAAAGAGACAAAATAAACAAATAAGAACTAGCTATATATTTACTGGAAGTAAATATATAACTACAGCTAGCAGTATAGGTACCAATAGCAGCAAGTCAGTATTACGAATAAATAGTACTTTTGTTCATATAGTGTATTTGAATGCGATATGACTGAGTTCAATGTTGCTTGTAATGGTTATACGTCCCTATATTTTTGTCCATACAGCGTATATCGGACGTTATTGGCGTTTGTGTACTTTTAAATTACGTGAGCACGCGCATAACGGTCTATGAGTTTTAGCAGCGGTTTTAAGAAAAAAGCAAAGACGTCCAAAGAGGTAAAGGTGAATTAAATCAGAAAATTAAATTTAATGCCTTTTTTAAATCCTCGGAAAATTATATTGTCTTACTTACAGATTTAATAGTAATTTAAGTTCATTATTTAATTACTTAGCTTATCGGGCGTTTGCAAGTGTTATGGTCTGGGTTGTTTACAAAATTAACGATAAACAGTTAATATTCACTATATTGAACGAAAGTATTGGGACACATCTCATTATTCAACCACTTACTTCCAGTGAAGGGCAATCAAAACATTCTAGAGAACGCCATGCTTCCAGCATTGTGGACACCGTTTGGGGAAGAACCTTTTCTATTCCAGCAGGACTGTGTCCCAGTGCGAAAGCACACTACAAAACCAAACGCCTTCATTTAGTTTTCCAAATAGGAAAGAGAAAGGGAAAAGTGCACAGATTACGACGAATTTTACTCTTTTTCAAATGTGCCTTCTTAAACTATAGAACCTCCTGAATTAATGCCTTAAATGTTAAGATTAAGGGGTTTCACCCCTATGCCTTGAATCTAATTATAAAGTAAAATTAAGGGGTCAGTTTCACAAATGAACATACTTAAAATGTGCTTAATCCTACCTTAATTAACCACTGAAAATACACCAACCCCCTTAATCTTAATGAAGTGGCTATTAATTTGTGAAGCAATCCCTTAATTTTACCTTAAAGGTGGATTTAAGGCACGAATGTGAAACCCCTTAATCTTAAACATACAGAATTTATTCATTAGGTACTATTATTTAAGGGGCAACTTTTAAAAAGTAAGAGGAAAATTCAGTATCTTTACCCCTTAATCTGTGCATTTCCCCCCTTAATTGTCCTTAATTTCCTGGAAATTAAGGTAAAAATGAAGGTAATTTTAAGGGGTAAAATTAAGGGGTTGGTTTCGTAGTGATGGTTGGATGATTTCGGTGTGGAGGAACTTCACTGACCCACAAAGAGCCCTGACCTCAATCCAACACCTTTGGAATGAACTGGAACAGAGATTGCGAGTCCGGCCTTCTCATCCAACATCAGTGCTTGACCTCATAAATATTGTACAGAATGAATGGGCCACAGAATTCCCACAGAAACTCCAAAATCTTGTGGAAAGCCTTCCAAGAAAAATGGAAGCTATGATAGCTGCAGAGGGGGCCAGCTCCTTGTCATGAAAATCTCTGTTGGTGTAATGATCAGGTGCCCCAAAACTTTTGTCTATGTAGGGTATACCCAAGTTAGCAACGAAGTAACGCTGCCTTTTTCGTCCACCTACAGTTGGAAAATGGACATAGAAATGGACATGGCTCTCCTCTCCCTACCAGTCAATCCCAACTTCTTCCCTGCAAAGTTGTGGCAGTTGTTGAATGACCCTCTGAAGCGCTCGATCTACTGGGACCCCTGTGGCGAAACAGTTATCATAGATCAGCTGCTGTTTGAGGCAGAGGTGCTTTGTCCAGGGCTTCAAACCTCAGAAGAGTCACCAAAGATGTTCAAAACAGACAGCTTCTCTAGTTTTGTTCGTCAGCTGAACCTTTATGGTTTCAAGAAAGTGTTACCAGGAGCTGCTGACTTGGATGAGCAGAGGTTCTGCGAGCCAGTCTCAGATAGTGTCCAGCACCAGTTTAGCAACCCCAACTTCAAGAGGGACCACCCTGGGCTGCTGGTCAGATTAAAGAGACTGACCAGCTCCAACAAGGCCAAGATTGAGGCCGGACAAGAAGTGACCTGCCGAGCCCCAAACCGTTTTCAGCGTTACAAGCTGAATTCCCCTGAAGAAAGCTCGACAGCTGGAAATAGAGGTCAGTTGTTAAGTCATGTGTGAACACACCACAAAACACCACAGCACACATTTTTTTCTGTGCATTTAATCCAAAAAATAATATAATAAACAAATAAGAATAATAATTACTTATTAATAATAATGTTAAATAATAATGTTAAATACTATGGTGTAGAAAACATCCACTCATTTGCTGATATCAATCTAAATTAATGCACCTCCAAGTGACTTTTTGAAAGCTGAACGCCCCAGTACAAGTATACGGAGAGTCGAAATGGCGACGCTTAGGTTCCACCGTGTGCATACAATGAACTAGACATGACACATTGCAGGACATACAGAAAAGTGAAAATAAAGAAGTAAAAACTGTAAGGGACTGGCCACTCGGACCAGCATGGGGAGACGTAGCGCTGCTACTGCCGTGTCGGGTAAAAGAAGAAGGCTAAGGTCGCCACCCTCCCGCAATCAGCCGGCATGGTCTGCACCTGTGGGCGGCCCTTTAAACCCGGCCTTCGCGTTCTGCCCCATCGCTGGGTCTTTGTTTGCACGTGCATAAGCATTCAGCCGGTAATTTCGGTACTGCGAGACTTCTCGAGCTTTCTCTTCGCAAGCTTTTCCCTAAGCATGTTTTCTCTCTGACAGCACTTCTGTCCCTTTCCATCTCTCTCTCTCTGAACAGAGCCATGCCAGGCGCTGTTTTGTTGAAGGGTATTTTTAGTTTCTCCCGTGAGTTTCCCTCTTGGCTGTTTCGGTTTTTTTATTAAATTTAGTCACTCTTGAACCTACTAATGACAGAAACTGATATAGCTTCTCAATAAAAAAGTGTCTTGGGTTTCTGAGGTGTTCATGAATTTACTGAATAATTATCATTCAACACCACGTGGCAAAAAAGTATTTAGCTCTAGAGTCTTTACTCATGGTTAGAGTAGAGATCTGTGATTGTTTTTTTTTTCTTAATATGGAGGCATTGAATTTTCTTCATATCTTCACCCAGACAGAGAGAGAAACACAACACACTTAAGTTTTCACTCCTTTGTTCTGGTAGCTATTGATCATGTTATTGTCAATACTTATATCCAAACATTATTTCAGAGAATGAATGGCGATCATGAAAATGTAAAGATGTAACCACCTTTTAAAATGGGGTGCATATGTATATGGCATTAGTGAGTGTCAACAGTGCTGCTCTCGACAAAAGATAATTAAATTCTTTCTTGACTTTTATTAAATAGTAGTGCTATTGTAATGCAGCCAAAACTCATATTTAGGTTCACAAGTGTGTGTTTGTCTTTTTTTTGTTTTGTTAACAGTGGAAACACTACACAATTATATAAGCATATGAAAAATCATAAAGAAAACGCTGAGCTACAGACACAGAGAAAGGATGAGAGAAATCCCCCGACCCTCAACAGGGGGACTTCTGGGAATATTTCTTTGAACTTTGGGAGTTGATTAGTTATTTGCAATTGATTGTATTTTCCCTATTTTTTTTAATATTGTAGTTTGGAGTGATAACTTTGTGTACTTTCTGTGTTTTATGATGGCGAAGTACTAATGAAGTGTCATGAAAACACTTAAAGGTCATGGAAATTCATTCAGATTTAGCAATTTGGTGTACGCACCTTAATTATCAACGAGTATCTATCGGTGTCGGTGCTACTGGCCCTGTATTTTCTTGGTATCGGATTGATACCAAATCTTATATTATCACACACCACTACCCTTTAGTGCCATTACTCTTTCAGTGATGGCTCCCAGTTAGCTTGGTCTTTAGCACAGTTTTGTGGCCTCACATAACTTCTGTTTCTATTATCAGGCTCTGGACAAATCTACGAAAATCGAAGGAACTCTACTTCTTCTTGCCAGCAGCGGATAAACTACAACCAAACCCCTTTCCCACACAGGGCGTGGGTAATGGGCCATGGCGATGTCTCATCAGCACGTTTCTGCACAGACAGGGGCATTCCTTTCTCTATGTGTCATTCTCCAGCAGACTTGTCCTACGCTTTGCATGCCCAGCAGGGCCTTCATAGCACTTCAGCAGCTGGGCACCCGCTCGATCCCTTCATACGTCACTATCCACAGATCCAGTCTGGATTTTTTACACCAGGTGAAGATTCAAGATGTTTATATGTCACATACTGTTATAGAATAGAATAAACAATAACAGTTACTAATATACACAAATATAAACAATTTAACAGTATACATACAAATGCATGTTTACAATGCAAATTGACATTGTGCAAACGGCAATTGGTCCTGTGCTTTATAGTAAAAAAGATGCAGAGGGCATTATGGTAGGGGAGTGTTGTTGAGTGAATGTGAGACATGCCCTGTTTGAAGAGCCTTACGACTTTAGCATAAAAGTTCGTCTTGAGTCTCTCAGTCCTGGCCATAACGGAGCAGAAGCAAGTTTAGCAGACAGAACAGATAGTTGCTTGGATGGGAAGAGTCCTGCTCTGCTCTGGTATAGATGTTCTGCAAGGAGGGCAGAGTAGATCTGCTGCTCTGAACACCCAAGTACTGAAAAGTGTGACTAGATTCTTTTGTGACTAGTCATTTCAAGAAAGTATTTTTAGTTAATTTAGTTAATCTTATAATGTGCATATACTCTCAACCCGAGTCTGCTGTTGGTACTACTCTCATGATTATAGTAAAGCTCAATCGAGACATAGAGAGGGGGATTTTTATTTCTATTTCTATTTTTAATGAGTCGGATCGTTTAGGTCTGATCGCCAAGAAGATCCGGTCTTTTGGCTCAAAGCGGCTCTTTGATTGACCAGATTTAGTCAAAGAACAGTCTTGTTCGCGAGGCCTGTTGCTGTTTATGTAGGTGGGAGAGTAGAAGCACTGCTGTTTCCTGGCTTCTTTGTCTTGCTGACGTTCAGCTGGAGGCAGTTAGTGTGACACCATGTTGTCAGGCTCTCCACCTCCTTCAGATAGACCAACTCCTCACTGGAGATAAAACTGAGCTCTACTGTTCGTCAGCAAACTTGAAACACAAGACGGTTGGAACTAGTTAAGTGTAGTGTGTACAGCAGGGGACTCGACTTTGTGGAGCTCTGGTGTAGGTAAAGGTACTGGAGGCTGGTTACATTAGTCTCTGATATTTTAGTGTGATTGTTTAATTTTCCAAACATACTTTCCTGCACAACATGTTTGTTTGATCTTTTGCAGGGTGCCAGGGCTACCACACTCTCTGCTTGGATCCCAGCATGGCTTGGCCACCTCAACCAACTGCTTCATGCTCTCATAATGGCCATTATGCTGTAAGAGCTGAGAATGTTTTAATGCACACTGATCACAGGAATGTGTATTTTGAGGGTGTTTCAGCATTTTGCTTAAGTAACTAAAGCACCAAAATAACAGACATTATGCTTTATTAACCCAAAGTTTTCACTGCAGCAATTCCACCTGTCAGTCAGTACATTTTAGCGAATGATTTGTAATTCATTATTTTAATAGCCTTTTATTTATTAATAACATTCATTTTACTAGGCAAGGCAATATGAACCGTTTCTTATTTACAATCACAGCCATTTGTTGTGAAGTTAATAATAATTGCAGTAAACTTCAATCATTGCAATCAGGTAATAGGATCATGTAATAATTGTGACAGGCCTAGTAGCAATGGTTTAGCTCTAAATTGTTCTTCATTCTCTTTGCTCTGATTGAACTGCAGACATTTGTTGAAGCCCTGGTTGTCTTTGTCTGTTGCTCACCTGCGTATGATTATGAAGGCTTAACGAAATCGCATGTGTACTTAGAAATAGAAGTTTGGAAATAATTTAAATCTAAGGAACAGTTATCAACAAAGTGTGAAGCCTCTGGATGAGTGTAATATAGTAGAATCATCATAATGAAATGTTTGGCTCAGTGTGAGTTCCTCCCTCACACCTGTTGGTCCCAGGATAGGCTCCTGGTACTCGCGTCCCGATTAAGCGTTTACAGAAAATGAATGAGTGAATTAATTGATGCGGTGGATTTGAAACTGTACTTGAGGATTTTAATTGGTGGTGTTTTGTTTTGCTTTTTTTGCTCAGACAACTGCAATAGCTGATCCATCTAAGGAAGCAGCGAAAGAGAAAGGATATAAAGACATTCCAGTACCGAACAACGACTAATCTTCGAAGATGGATCGAGTATATTGTACTACACTCATATGCTTAAAAGACACCACACCTTATTTTCAATTTAGCAGTAATATATATTTAATATATTTAATAATATTTAATTCTGTTATACACTGGAGATGGATGATGTCAAAATATTTTATTCATAATATTTTAAGATTAAAAAAAAAAAAATTGACTTGATTTATTATTTATTTTTTTAGATGTCTTTGCAATTAAACATTCTTAAGCATTAAAAATGTGAAAACATTTTAAAGATGTTTAAAAAATATTTTTAGTAACTTTTTAGTTTGATAACTAACCTAGCCAGATTTTTAAGCTAATGCTTATTTAACATTGTGATAGGGGGTGGGGGAAATGTTTTTATATAAGAAAAATGTATTTGATTTGTGTGACTTTTTAATGAGATGAAATGTATATCTTTTATTTTTGGATTTGAATAAAGAGATTATTCAGTGTCTATTACTACCTTCATGAACATAATTTAAAAAGATGTTTATCATACTCCGTGTCCTAATTAATTCATATTCTTTGCAACAAGCTTCACTATATATTTTAAAACTAAAATGTATAAATGTGTAACATTTTGATAGAGGGGTTGATGTTATATATAGTAATTAAAACCGTATTTGATTTGTTTTTTAATTAAAGTGTACAATTAAAATTAATGGATTGGTTTGTAGCTTTGGGTTAAACACTTACTTGTAATTCCATGTTTTAAACTGCAGGGGGCAAACTGGGACCACTTGTAAATGAGTTGTCCGTTCATTAGCTGGACAAACTAACACGTATTTGAAGTTGCACTCTCTAACCCTCTGTGGTATGCCATTGAGTGATATGCAGGAATTCGCCTTTTCCCCCCTAATTGTGTGAATGTCACAGCTGGATTAAAAACAGTCTTCCAGCCAAAGTGATCCTTTGGTTAAAAACAATGGCGCAAAAATGGGGTATACAGTATATGCGGTGTATATGGGCGCACCGCCAGGGGTTGGCGCCAAAACAAGCGAGGGACAGAAAAAATATCATTGGCAATTACGTTTTAGAAGTGTACTTGTGCTTTTAAATCACGACTATGCTCTAAATATGCTGTTTAAAATATTTAAGAAACGCAGTGCCTGGCCGCTGGCAGTAGATATTATGACCAGCGACGGGGGGGGGGGGGGGGGTTTTGGGGGCAACAGTGCCTTCGAGGAGTGTTTTTCCCCC
>JBBPDC010154868.1:0-20078 GCA_037974485.1 Hemigrammopetersius urotaenia | reverse complement strand
CCGGGCCGTGGGTCATGTGGTACCGGTCCGCAGCCCGGGGGTTGGGGACCACTGCTGTGGAGTCTGCACAGCTTCAAGTTGCTGGATTTAAAGTATTGAGAGTTTCTGCAAAGAGGAGTGGGCCAAAAGCCCTCCTGAGATTTGCGTAAACTGGTGACCGACTACAAGAAACGTCATGGCTGTGCCAGCAAGGGTTTCTCCCCCCAGTACTAAGTCATGTTTTGCTTGGGGATCAAATACTTACTTTTTTTTCTTGATTTTTGGTTGATATTCAGTCTGTCTCCATAAAAATGAAACTACCTCATAAATTAGAAACTGTGCATTTTTTGTAATTCAGCATTTTTACATTTGCCACTACTTGTGCTGTTCACTTATCAAATCACAGGAAAAAATAAACATATACATATTGTGAATATTTTCAGGTATTGACAGCATCATATTGCTCTCAATCACTATTCCAGTCATGCACCTTGCTGTATATATTGCACACAAGGTCCTTCACAGTTTATTGTGTCTGTAGCATCCTGAAATCGTCCTTTTTTCTGTGCAGTTGTTTCAGTAAAAGTGAAAATAGAGGAGGTCGAGATGGAGACGCCTATAACTCATAACCTGCCAGACACTGACACTACCTTCGCTTCCCTCAAACAAGAAGAGGGCCCATCATGAACCATGGGACCTGAACTGTTCTACCTGCTGATGGACACAGTTCTAAACTACAAAAAGGAAACAATACATTATATGGTTTTGATTATGATGTTTATTTTTTGTTTTTGTACTCTCTTTACTGATACACTTTAAATATTAAAATGAGGTCCATTAATCATTTTGTGTTTTCTGCCAATTTTGCTTGAAGTGTAGTTAAAGTAATCAGTAAAGGTACACACAGAATGTGGAGCAAACGAGTGCCAAAAGAAAATGCATTTCTCATTTTAGAAAACTATCAAGTGCTCAAAACAATAAAACAAGACTATACCCAGATTATACAGATAATACTAGAATAATGTCTCCAACTGGTTTGGAGTATAAAAAACACTCCAAAGTATGCTTCTGTAAAGCAGCTGTAGATAGAGAGGTATGTTTTGCTTGTTTCTGTTTCTACTTCAGTAACAATGCTGTGTAAATTGTAAATGGTGGATTATACTGACTTGCTTTTTTTAGCAATGGATTTCTGTGGTGGATGGGATTTTGCATTCTTGAGTGGTTTGGCTTTAACTTTAGCCATTTTGATGACCTTTGGAGCACTAATGAGGGCAGGTTTGGATTTTGTAGCTTTCGGTGCTTTAGAGATCTTGGGACTCTGTGTAGGAGAGGGTTTTCCTCCTGGGCAGCTCTTAAAGACATGAACATCCTTAACGCTTTGTCCTCTGAGCTCAGGTGGGTAAGCACAGGTAGCCCTGACCTTCAGGTTCACTCGCTCTATCCATCTGTATTGAGACAGAACAATGTTTTAGGTGTAAATTGTAAACATTGATCATGTCCATCTCAGTACATAATACACATTACATTTGGGCAATGATGCATTAAATTACTGTCCCACGCAAATACAAAGTTACAAGGTTAAAATACAGGAACTGGTAAGCGTTTTAAGTACTTAGTAGCATATGGTAAGACGCTACATAAAACTAACCATTTAACTGCACAGGTGGGATAAAACTATAAAGTTACATTTCAGCAGGTTCAAAGTGGAGCTTGAATACCTCCTGTATTTTCTAACAAATGATGGTTATATTGGTACTAAAATCTGTGTGATTAAAACAAACTAGTCTTACTTGCGCAGAGGTAGGAGTGGGCAATCACACAGTAGCGGATTCTCTGCCAGATTAATTGCTTCAAGCTCAGTCAGTGAACTTAGGTCAGGCACGTCTTCAAGCTGGTTTCCCTCAAGGAATATACTCCGCAAGCCAGACCCAAGACCAGCAAGTGAATCTTTGGACATCTGCAGATGAAAGGTATGTGTTATTTTATATATAGTATATATGAATTCCAAGATTACAGTGAGATTATCTAGATAAAAAAAAAAAAATGCCCACCACTATATAATTTTTTATTGCATTACAATTTATAGTCAAGCCTCACCTTTTCTACACCATTGTTATCAAGATACAGATGTCTGAGGGATGTTGCGACTGGCAAGAAGGCTTCTGGCCCAATCCAGCGAATAGAATTGTGGGACAGACGAAGTTCTGCCAAGCTTCTAGTCTTTGAGAGTGCACTACTTGGCACCTCCTTTAGTTTGTTGCTGCCTAAGTGCAGTGTATCGAGGTCAGGTGCTGGGTCAAAGGAGCTGGGAGCGATGTTGGTAATAACGTTTGAGGTGAGAAAGAGGCCCCTCAGTTTCTCAGCACCCGTTAGGATCCCTGTCTCAAGCTTGGTGATGGCATTGTTTTCCAAATGGAGAGACAGTAAGCCAGGCATCAGCTTGAAAGCACCTCTGGGGAACTGGGTGAAGCGGTTCTTCTCTAAATGAAGGTATGTCATCTGTGGGAGTCCCTTGAAAGCATCCGGGCTTAGTGATGTAAGGTCATTCTCTGACAGGTAGAGGTAAACCAGGCCCTTCATACCACTGAAGGCACCATCTTCCACCTCATGGATCTTGCAGCGCTGCAGGTGCAGGGAAAGCACCTCTGCCATACCTGGGAAACTGTTTGCAGGGATGTAGTGGAAGTGGTTACCTCGCAAGTCCAGTAAACGAGTGTCTGGAGAGAAGCCTCGAGGAACTTTTGTCTGGCCTTTGTTCTCACAGGATGAGTGATGGTTCTCAGCCTAGAATAAAATACGAGATTTGAAATACTGCTGTGGGAAACTGGTACCTGCAAATGTTTTCAGTGATTGGGATTTGTGGTCATGTCCCATTCAGCACATTTGCAGCCATACAGTCACAACCTTCCTTGGTTCTGTTATGTATTTATGCATGCGTGGCTATAAATTGCTTTGTATGCACAAATTCCAGACCCGCACAAATTTTCACACTTTGTGTGCTTGACAAGTAAAGTGATTATAATTCTTGCTCACCTCACATACACAGTTGGCTGGACACTTGACTTTGTCTGGAGGTGGAGTTGTGGGTAGAGCTGGAAGCCTTCTCTGTTCTTCAAGCTCAGCTTTCAGCATGGCCTCTTGGCTCTGGCAGCGAAGATCGGCAGGCTGCACTGCTTCTAGGCTCTCCTCAGACAGGTGTGGGGGACCTCCACAAGCTCCTATGAGGCGAATGCGCTCCCGGATTGCCCACTCTCGCAGTGGACGCAGATAACAGCTGCAGTAAATGGGATTGCCTGCCAGACTGAGGCGAGTGAGTTTGGGCGAGCCAAGAGCAAGGGGCTGCAAGACACGCAGCTGGTTGTGACTGAGGTCCAAGTGGGTGAGATGAGGACAAAGCAAAACAGCCATGTTAGAAAAATCCTGCAGAGAGTTGTGATCCAGAAAGAGGTGCGTCAGCTTGGCCATAGACACAGCCTCATCTCCAAGGTAGGTCATTGGATTGTAACTCAAGTCAAGGCGAGTCACCTCTGGGAGTCTAAAGGAGAAGCAAGAGGGTCAGACATTCAGGACCTCAGATGTCAATGAATATTTTAGATTTTCTTGCAGTTCATAACTGCAATTCACAACTATTTTACAATGACATCCTTTGAATCCTTTAAGAGTCACTGTGCTAAAATCATCATTTTGTGCAAAAAAAAATCTGTGCTATAGTCTTATCATGTCCAATATCCAATATACACTTATGTCACTATTATGTGCAATAATGAACTTGGTATCCAAACCATGATTTGTGTTACCTAGTAGACCACTCCACCAATAATTTTATTTATTTATCTACAGTATTCACCCCCCTTTACTTGGTACAGCGTTTTGTGTGTATATAGCATAGTGTATTTATTACACAATATTTTGTGGAGAGTTTTTTTTTTTTTTTTACGTTATACTGTATTTTATATTGTTTTTGTCTTTGTATCCCTGTTGGATTGTGCAGTCATTGCATAAACAATTTACTCCAGGATCAGTCAAGTTTTCTGATTTTACATTCAACAACAATTTTACTGGGTACAGTGGTGCCAGAAAGCTTGTGGTACGGTGGTGCCACAGTGTCATCAACACTAACACTAGCCAGTGCATGAAAAGCCTGCAAATCCTGGAGTTTTTGTGATCTCCCAGAATATCCACTCCCTGCTTTTGCTGTGATTTTTTGAATGATCCTTACTGGGAATGATACATTGGTGTGGATTGTTCTTCTAACAGTGGCTTGGAGAAATCCAAACTCTTGGAAAAGCGTTTTATTCCTGAGATAAATAAGAATTTTTCTTTCACTGTGACATGGCATGTTCTGATAAGTGTGGTGAAGCCTTACTAGATATGACTTTAATGGTTTACCTATAAATGGCAATGTCACCCACACTGACACCTGACTGTCACCCAATTGAAGGTATTATCCATTACACTAAACTGATCTTTCTAGAGGTTTACATTCTTTCAGTCACAAATAATTCAATGTTGGATCACTGCTTCATAAACTACTGAAAAGGCATATAATTAATTCTGCAATTTTTCTATTTGTATCTTCATCTGTTGTTATGACTGTCTCTGGTAGTACAATAGAGCCGGTCTCACCTGGTCATGGTCTCAGACGGGAAAAACTGCAGCTCATTGTTATCAAGGCTGAGACGGGTGAGAGTGAAGAGGCCAGCAAAGGCCTCAATGTCAAGGTTATTGAGAGCGTTGTGACTGAGCCTCAACCATTTAATGTTCTGCAGGCCCTGAAAGGCCAGGTTCGGTATGTATACCAGTTGGTTGTGGGTCAGCGAAAGAAGGTTAAGAGAGCCCAGCTGTGAGAAAGCTCCTGGCTGGATCTCCTCTATTCTATTGTGGTCAAGGAGTAGCTGCTTTAGGGAGGATAGCCCATCGAATGACTCCTGTGATCAAAAACGAAGTGGGGTAAATGGTATTTGGTAATGTTTGGTAATGCTAATGAGAGTTAACTAGATCTCATACACAAATAAGTCTTAGCTCACCTGGTAAAGGATCTCAATGTTGTTGTAGGCCAAGTTGAGGAAAACCAAGCGGCCAAGACTGCGGAAGGCACCTTCTCGCACTTTATGGATTTTACTTCGCTGGAGGGACAAGTGAGTGAGGTAAGGCGTGTGCAGAAATGCCCCTGTAGGAAGCTCCTGTAGGTTATTACCTCTCAGGTCCAGCTTTACCGTGATCTGGATGGAGTGGATCAGACACAGCCTTAGAAACTGCAAACAGGGTCGTCATTGCTATTTTAGCACCTGTTAGGCGTGCCAGAACGGCTGTACCTCATCAATGGCCCATGGAACCTCAGTTAGGTTCTTGCCGACACAGGCCACTGTAAGCTGGATACTGTCACATATGCAGAATTTGATGCACTTTCCTGACCTCACTTCATGGACGCAGAGAAGAAGCAGCACTGCAACTGGCCACATTCCGAGGCTGCACATCTTGGTCTTTGCTACACAAAAAGATGCGAGACTTATCCTAGTACTTTGGCACATAACTTTTGTTTTTGATGGTCTCTCACAGCCTGGCATAGACACTTATGGAGGATGCAGAGCGTCAAAGGACTATTAATAAAGTATTACATTAACATGGTAAAAGATTATAGGTGATAAAAAAAAAAACACATCTGAAAAATAGTAATTATAAGTTAAGTCATTCTAAACATAATTAAATGGAATATTTAGATACTAATCATTTGGGCTTCAGTGTTTTTAAATTATGTATTTATTTAGTTGATCCCAGTTTAATTTGACCTGACCACATTTTATTGGTTAGTTTTTAAAAAAAATATATATGTTCTATTAAAATATCAAAATAATAAATGTAAATCTGGATAAAAATATAACTGTTTATGTGGCACCTGAGATCCTATATAAGCGCCACAACCGAGTGAGTGTGTTTAGAGCTCTGCAGCTTTGGGTCAGTTTGCTCAGGCTGCATTCCCTCCTGCTGCGGATACTCACGTTTCACCGGTTGCTCTTCTCCCTGAAAAGAAGAAAAAGAATCAATGAGTCGTGAAGCACACTCGTCTACTGCTGATCTAGAGCCTCTTCCCAGACAAAACAGTGGCGTTAGACGCGTGCGATCATCAGGTCCAGAGTTCTTGTGATTAGAGAAGGAATATCGAGTCGTTATGAAGTTTAGAACTTCGACTTACCTTCTGCTCTGAACACACACACACACACGCTTAGTCTGGTCTCCTCAGTCAGTAGCTCACGAAAAACCCAGTCACATTTATAAATGAATATTGATCATCACTCCAAACGTGCCTATTTCCCCAAATACCTGAGAGCGAGGGTGCAGACCTGCAGTCCTGCAGCTCAGAATGCAGCTATGGCAAAGGAAACACACGGAGGAATTTGCACTAGTGAAATGTGTGTGTGTGTGTGTGTGTGTGTGTGTGTGTGTGTGTGTGTGTGAGTGAGTGAGTGAGTGAGTGTGTGTGTGAGTGAGAGAGAGAGAGACCGCAGCTCAGTGGACGTCCCGGCTGTACACAAAGGCGCAGTGTTTCACCCGCGGCTGGCTGGAAGGAAACCCGTTGAATTAAGAAATATCCTCTCCAGCTACCAACACCAGCCTGAGGACGGCCCCAACATGTCATTTATTTGTGGTTTGTCAGACTATAATAATTATTATTAAGTATTTTTCGATCATATTCACTGTATGTAAAAGCTCAAAATCACCAACAGACTGGGCAAACGATGTTCATACAAACGCACATACATACAGAGAGAGAGAAGTTACTCACAGACCAGGGTCCGTCCGCTGCTGGTAACGAGTCCTGTCTCTTTCACCAGTCCTCCCACAGCCCTCTCCCAACACTAAATAAACTTCCCTTATCCCCCCTTTCATTGGTGCCCAGTGTGCTCTAGTGCCCAAACTGAACAGCCCTTCAACAGTGAGCTCTGAAGTTTCACTGTAGTAGATCCACCTCAGAATACAAATCTTACATTCACTACGAAATACAATGTATTTACAATTTGCTTAACCCTACCTTCATTTACCCCTGAAAATACACCAAACCCTTTCATTTGAATTCATTTGAATCCCTGGATTTAAGGAATGGGTGTGAAACCCCTTTATCTTATATGCAAGGCGTTAATTCAGGAGCTTCTATTATTTAAAGTGCAAATTTGAAAAGGTAAGGAGAATATTCAGTAGTTTTACCCCTTAATCGGCCGTAATCTGTGCACTTTCCCCCTTATTTTTCTCTGGATCAAAGTGATTTTAAGTAGCAACATTAAGGGGTTTGGTTTAATAGAGATTACTGCAGTCAGAACCACAGACCACCCAAAATAAAACATTACAATAAAATAACATTTTAGTAAAAATACTTTTTACTAAGCAATCATAAGAACACATGGATGTTCTTTTCAAAGTATCTTAGCATCCTCCGAATTGTATGCCAATGAGGGAGTTAAGTGATACATTACCGAGTATAATATACAGGATGGAGACTGAAGGCCAACCTCTTCACTGAGCATTTAGGATAACACCATGTCCACTTCTTTAACTAACTTAACACAAACTTCACAAAAATGTGTTTGTATGTGATCTGATAGGTCCCTGGTTGTGTACTAACTTCTTCCTTGGCAGCTGCTCTATAAATATTAGGATGCAGCTTTCAGTCTTCTTGGAAGGCTTTCCAGAAGATTTGTGAGTTTCTGTGGGAATAAGTGTCCATTCATTCTGTAGAGCATTTACGAGGTCAGACACTGATGTTGGATGAGAAAGCCTGACTCGCAATCTCCAATCCAGTTCCTCCCAAAGGCGTTGGATGGGGTTGAGATCAGGGCTCTGTGTGGTGAAGTCAAGTTCTTCCACACCGAACTCATCCAACCATGTCTTTATGGACCCTGCTTTGTGCACTGGGGCACAGTCATACTTGAAATGGGCCTTCCCCAAACTTTGTCCAAAATATCTTGGTGTTCTGGAGCACTGAGACTGCCCTTAACAGGAAGTAAGGGCAACCTTAGTCCCAAAAGTGTCCCAATACATACTGTACATCACTCTAGATAAGAGCATCTGCCAAATGGTGCAAATGTATGCAGTCCTTTTAACCCTTTCAAAACCATTATTCAAGATTGTCTGCAGTAGAAAGCAATACTTACTACCTCCTCCCAGACATAAAGCTGTCAGGAGGTGAGATAGAGGACACAGCAGAGCAAAAAGCTGAAAACTCAGCTTTTGAGGAGACTGAACAGGGACAAAGTGACTATACTGTCCATTCTGGTTAAGAATGTGAAAGCTAGATCTCTTATGTTTGTTGATATTACAGCGAGTAGAAAGGCAAACACGTTATAGATGAATTCACAGAGAGAAAGTATACAATCTGCTAAAACTACACATCTCCTTTCTTTTTAATTAAGTTTCAACCCTGTTGTGGAGAATACTTGAACCACAAAGACTGGAAGTCCTCTTTTTATTTTAACAGAAATCCTGCTGAAAACAAATACATCATTAAACTCTGTAAGACTCAATGTCCACTACAAGGAACAGATAATACGAATAAAAGGCTGCAACACATTTCAACTGCAATACTTGAATGACCAAAAAAAAAATAAAAAATCTAAATACCAAACTTTTTTTTTTGGGTCTCGGGATGATGTGACATATCTTGCAGTTGCTCTGGCTAAAGCCAGTACACATTTTATGAAGCAAAGCACATGTAACCGGAAAACAGACATCAAGGAAGTAGGCATCAAGGAAATAAGCAGCATAATGTCATTACCAGTCAACTTTTGATGCTTCATTAGAACGTCAGAAGAATAGATGTGAACTAGCTTGTACCTCAATCACTCAGGCCATTAACGAAGTGTAGCACTCATGTATTTTTGAAGCTGTTATATGAATATGAAATTAAGACAATAAGCCACAAAAATTTTTCACAAAAATAATTTCTCTCTTTAATACAAATACACTGGAATGCATTGAGAACATTTGTATAGTTGTATATAGTACATAAGTGGAGCACAGTGCTTTTCACATTTTTGTTCTATTCCCTTAACCAACTGTTCCCTGAATTATTTCACCATAAAAACTTTAAAATACCAATTCTACTATTACTTTACTACCCACACTTCTCGTCAAATATATCAGTGTAGAAGTGTTCTGTCTGCTACACTACAATGTAATTACCATCAGTCAGTAGCTCAGATCCAGAAAGTAACTTAATTATTCAGCACTAATAACTTTTCATCCATTCCTTTTTTGTTTTTATGCATTGTATGTAAGACAATAGAGGTAAAGATATGCTAAAATCAAGAACAGACCCCAGTGCTTTAAAGGAAGTTGTTTTTTTGGAAAGTGTACGACTAATAATCTGCAAGACTGCACTAAAGTGTCTTCTTTCTGTGGTTATGCCATACTGAAATTGTGCAGTTTGGCTTACAATTTTGTATGTAATCATTAGGCACTAATTTTCACTGCGCTTTGTAAATTTCAGACCTTTATGACCTTCATTATTGTCAACATTTTACCAACAACTGACTGTTCGAGTGCTTTACAAGTTATAGATGGAAAAGTATGTGAGGATTTCAGGTTCTATCCTTGGCCTGTGCCTTTGACCTACATGTGTATTTAGTGACTGCGCCCAACGCAAAGTACTAAGCCGTGATCCTGTTCTCCAGTGCACTTTTGAGGGCATCTCTAGCATTGGAACAAAATTCCAAGACTTTGCCATTTCTGAAAGAGAAATACACAACATGAAAAACATGATATTGAAAACAGAGGTTTCTCTACCTTTGTTAATAAATCTGAGTAAACATGCACTAACCGAGACAAAAAAATCTCCAGAACATTCGCCTGGTCCACAGGAAAGTAGTCCTGCTTAACACAGTGCTCCAGTGCAGTGAGCTGACCAGGCAAGACACACACCTTTTTCATTTTCGCCTCTCCCTGACAAAGTAGCATGCAACAACAAACAAACCAGGTGATGAACCAAGACACATCAATAGTAATCTGAAGGAGGGGGTGAGGTCAACATACATAAATAACACTAATAAAACGGTACCTTTAAGAGCCCCAGGTTGACCATCAGTGAAGAGGTAAAAATATATGACTGAAAGTGAGGACTGGAAAAAGCTTTCCTCAACAGAGTATCTATGTAATACAGGGAAAGACGGTTTCAACATTCAATATTCAATGCACTGCGTATTTTCAACACAAGAAATTATACACTGGGTTCATACCAGTAGTTTCGAAAATGAATTGCTTCACTTCTGCCTCTTCCTTATATACTGAGGAGATCTGAAGAAACACCTCTGCAATTTTAGCAGCATCTGAAAAATCAAGCTGTCACATTGAAGGACAGATTGTTAGAAAATATTCTTTCAAAAGTAGATTAAAAACAATGAACTAACTGTGGTCTGGTCTAGAAAGGAAATGCTCTGTAGGTATAATGCAGGAGATCTGTTGTACCTGCTGCTCAATGAGTTGTGTTCTTTTAGCTCCAAGGTTGAACAACTTATCTGAAGATGGGGAGTGAAGAAAGGATAACAGATCAGGACTGCAGGGAGTCACCTGTGGAGAAAGAACACAATCATCTTGAATTCCACCTAAAGCGGATCTTTTTTTCATTGCTCTTCAAACTGCAGCTAATGTGATTAGACAATAACATAATATGTTTTCATCAAGTGTTTTTGGCGCAATAGCAAGAAGATGCATCACCCATGTTGTGCACAGACCAACACAGCCACCACTACCTAAATAAACTGACACTCGAACTGGGGGGGTTGAGCGGTGTATTTTAGGTGAACGTACTAAACCGAATCACTTCAGTACGTTCACTTAAAAGATTGTGAACGACAACACTACTTCCCACTACTGCTCCTCTGTTAACAGCAAGAAAACAGAGCATAAGCTCTCGCAGCAGCGGCGACACGAGAGCCACTGTCCTGAATATCGAGCTTCGGAGTTTTGGCTTGTTTATCTATTTAAGTGATGGGTTTTCTCCACTGTTTTCCGAACTGTTTTAGCTACTATTAGCGAATGAGACCCTTCATGACACACAACTGACTTCCAATCTTAGAACTGCCGTTCTATTTCGATCTTTTTTAAAAATTTAAAATATACTACTGCTAGCCTATTATTGTGCCCTATTATTATTATTACTATTATTACTATTATTGGATGCTCCAGGCAAGCCCTTTGGCAAATCTCATCTTTGTTTTGAGACAATAAAAGCCTTTGAGACTGACATGGCACTAAATGCTGGGGAATAATTTTCTCTTACTATGAAGTTTGGCATCTTCAACAAGCGTCGAGAAACAGCTTGCAGCCAGTAGGCTACTCCGCAGCTGTCAGTGTTTAAGAGAACTGCAGAAACCATAATGTTTATTTTTAGGAAAAATAATTAAATCGTAATTAAACCAAAGAAAAAGATAGCCTTTCCAGAACTTTGTCTGCCGAAGCTTGTTAAGCTCCACCCCTCGTTCCCCATTTTTTTCCTTCGGATCTGCATCAATCTTATTATTAACCTTTAGTGCCCTTAGTTGATGGAAATCTGTCATAGCGACGGAGAACTTTAATCCATGCATTTTTTGTAACCTTGTTTAAAGTAAAACACAACTGAACGATTGCGCGTGTTGTGGAAGGCTGCATTTGTTGAATACAGTCTACTGTGGTCAGTAATATCAAAATCCTTTTCAACTTGTGTGAACCTGATGTTCAAGTTTGCACACACACACTACTTTTCTCACATATTTAGCCATGTTCAGAACTCCGATACCATCAACACAGCAAGAGTGAAGTCTAGCACAACTCTAAGATCAATCACTTCATCTTTTGGAACTATATCCATCATTGGATCAGGGGATCAAGGGTAGGGCCATCCTACTTACCCAGAGAAAGAGAAGCCAATTGCGCTCTCACACCCCTGGCCAGTTTTGCCACTCAGAAGCCCAATGCTCACGTTGTAGTTAATTAAATAACAGTTGTCCTGGCAACTGCATCATTTCATGAAATGACTTTAGTTACGCTCAGTAAATGTTTGATACTGCATAAACCAGAAATACAGGCTTGGAACTTAAGTTGTAGAAAATAATTGCAGTCAATGAAAATATTTTCAGAAAATTGTTAAGCTCTAGATCCCACTGTCTTTGCAATAATTTTACAAAGTGTATTTTACCTTCACTGGGCTTCCTCCAACTTGGCCATTGTTTGTTGTCTCATTCACACATTTCTCTTCGTCATCATCATCATCATCATCATCATCATCTGTATCCCCTTCTTCCTCCTCATCTGGCTCCCCTTCATCATCACTACAAACATAGATGTAAAGGTCAATACCTTGGCAGAAACATTTAAGAACTCAATAATAGAGAATAGTTTCCGCTTCCTCTCCATAATTTCAGTGTGCAGCAAGCATTACACTGATTCAGCAAGTGGTTCCAAACTGGTAGGCCCCTTGAACAGATGTGCACACCAGGGCCGGTCCAACCAAAAGGATCAAGTTAAGTATTTATGAAATGTCAATATGTCCGTATAAGGTGAATACATCAAAAACATTTTAGAAAAACAGGTTTAAAAAAAACAATACACAGAAAACATACTTTAGGCAAAAACCTGCAAAATACCTGAGAGACCCAAGCACATCTGCCCTGTTCACACTGTCCATAAATTCTTTAAGAGCGTCACAGCCATCCTCCCCCAAGCAGTTTCCTGTAAACCAGTGAAAATCCAAACAACTCTTGAAGACAGACCTTGTGACTATATGTGTTTCTAAGTCATTAACCAATAGAACAAAGGTTTACTTGAACTCAATTATTTTAATTCCCACAAGACCTCATACTCAAACATACTATTTCTAAACAGTCATGGTAAATAACCATACTTCTATAAATATGAATAGGAACTCAATGTTTATACGCATGCTCTGTAGGTGCTCTGTAATTATTAGGGCTTGGTCATGATCGTGTATATATTCAAACTTCAAACGTATATAGTTCATTACCACCTGATTGTTAAATATATATTACTGTGTTTTACACCACAGTCAGCCCAGTACAACTGCACACTGGTGAATTTATATTTATTAATGTATTCATAAATGTGTATTCATATTTAAAAAACGTTTTAAATTTTGTGGACTACAAAATGTGACATAGAACCTTCAGTACATAGAAAATGCATAGAAAGGATTGGGCAGTGGTTTGCAAAATCCTTCAAAAATTATTTGAATAGTTCCTGGTGATTTTTGAATAGTATTTTTGCTTGAATTGTCCAGTCTTCGTAATTATGTTGACACTGTTTTAAAAAAATTACCGTTGAGGTCCAGTTTCTCTAAATCAGCTTTGTCTCGTACTGTATTGGCAACTACCAAAGCTGCAGCCTCTGAAATCTCCCCATAAGACAGATTCAGCTCCTATAGATATGAGAAACAATTATGGCTTTATGGTATATGTGTATGGTCTGAATGCATATTTCATGAAGTGTACAAGTGAGTAGTGAAAGTGTGTATATAAATGCAGCATTAATGCATTGTGGAAGCTAGCAAATTAAAATACTAGCCTTAAGAATGGGTAGTCCTTCCCTTAGGGCTGCTGCTATGGCAATGGCACCTTCAGAACGTACGAGACAGTCTCCAAAATTAATGACCTGAATGCTGCGCAGGTGCCTGAGTGCCTAAATAGAAAACAAAAGAGGAACAAAACACAGATGTATTTATGTAATCAGGCTTGTTCAGATACTCAAATCAAGGTTTTCTTAAATATATGCGAATGTTTACGTTTCTTAACGTTAGGTCAGAATTTAAAAATTGATGTTGAGTGGTATACACTTTTGGCTACACATACTGGTAAATAACAATGCAATAATGTTTTAACAATCTTAACAAAATATTGACGTAATAATTTCTGTTTACTAGATTTTAAATATGGATCATACTTGGGCCATGGCTTCAGCTCCTTTCTTAGTAAAAGTATTGTCATTGAGGTTGAGGACACGAAGTTTGGGATTGTTCTGTATTGCTTTAGCCAGAGCTGTGATTCCAAGATAGTTGATCCCATTCTGTGGCATGATAATTTCCTCAAAACTACCAATCATCTGTACAAGAAAAAGAGAGAAGAGAATCTAAGTGAAAGAATCAACACAATTTGAGCTGTATTAGAGAAAAAAAGGCAAGAATAAAAAAATATTTAATTGCCTGAAATGCACGGGCAAGAGCAATGGCGCCGTCGTTCTCCAGACGATTGCGTCCAGCTATGAAGACTTTTAGCTTCATAGGGGAGCCAGCAGCACTTGACTGCTTGAAACACTCAGTCAAGGCAGAAGCCAGGATCTAGAAAGAAAAACAACAGCAATACAATCTTAAGGGTTGACAAAGCTTTAAATTTTTCCATTTAAAAAATAGTTCCATTTAGCTCTTCATTAACTGCTGCCTCTCACCGTCCCCCCTCCAATGCCCATGCCACAATTATTGAGCCTGAGTTCCTGCAAAGTATGGCACACAGGGCTCTTCAGGAGGGCTTCAATGCCCGTTACTCCATCTGGACCAAAAGCATTGTCGCTTAGGTCCAGTTCTGTAAGCCTGGTATCTGAGATCATCAATGCACCGCCCAGTGATTTCTGAAGAGATTAGGTTAAAGTTATTTCTCAATGTGTGTTAATACATAGCATGTATAATATACATCTAAGATAACTCACCAAGGCAGAAGGAATTTCAGAGCGAAGGCGACCTGTAAACATGTCACTCCAGTGACACCGCTTACAGTTAAAATAAAGAAAACAAAAGAGAGCCCATGATGAATTGCACTGTCAAAAAACTTGAACACTAAGAAATGCTGTAAAAAAGAAAGGTGATCAAAAGTACCTGCAGTTCCTTTTTGGACTCAAGAGCCTTTGCTATGGCCTGTGCAGCTTCCACCCCAATAGTATTACCTTCCAGTCTTAGCGCCTTCAGATCCTTCCACTGTTCTATCTCTCTAACTATCTCTTCCGCTGCAGACAGAGAATGTGAAGTGAAGTGAACAACTGTCATACATGAACACACCACAGATTTGTTTCTCTGCATTTAACCCATTCACCCAAGTGAAGCAGCAGGCAGCCGGGAACACAGTGTCCAGGGAGCAGTGTATGGGGATGATATCTTGGTCAAGAGGTGGTGCCACAAACAGATTGCTGGGATTCAAACCCACAGCCTTCTGATTGCAGGGGCAACTCCCTAACCACTAGCCCACCAGTAGTATTTAATGGATCATCCTTATTCTAAAATACAACAGACTGCTCTGGCTCACTTGAAAATTACCTGACTGTTTGTCATCCAACTTCAGTCCTCGACCCTTGTAGCTTAGCTCTTCTCCAACATGAGTCTTGGACAGAGCGAGTGTTAGCTGAGCAATCACATCTGAAGCCATTTGATTTCCCTTTAAACCTCCTAGCCAAAACAGAAAAGGAAACAAGGTGTTACACAATCATACACATCTAAGCATGCCAGGACACATATTTTGATGTAACATTTCAATAGTCCATAAACTTAAAGCACATACAGACAACAGAGGGCTATGGGTAGCTCCTCAGCTAGTTATCCTAAGTAAACAAAGGATGCTAAGTGAGTTGCCTAGATACATACATGAACAATTAAATTACACCTTATATCAAAGTTAGTTCATAACATAACATCTCAGAGAACCAGTACACATTTATTACCAAACATTTAATAACTACTTCAGATGGTAAGTTAATAAATGTATGCTAGCAAGCTAAGGTTAGGCAGCACTTTCTATATTATCTATACATTATCTATAATATGAATTCTGTATTATTATTTCTTCTATTACAAATATTTACTTTAGAAATGTGCTAAGAAATCTGGGCTTTAATTAAGAAAGTTCAGTATTCTGTATTATCAATATGAAAGGAGCTAACTTTAGCTAAATAGCTAGCAACTAAGAGGATCTAACGTTTGGTTTGATAAAAGGGGGTGCTGTCAATTTTTATTACCATTCCAGCTTTCAGTTTGAGCACTTCTTATATTACTAACCAGATATTAAATGTACCTTACTGAAGTTTTCGTCAAAACCTTACACGTCAAGCTGAGGAAGTCAACAACTCGCTAGTACCCGTTTAGGTTGTGCCTAGACATGGGACACATGGAGGGAGAAGAGACCCAGTGCCGGTTCCGGATATTTTTTACTTCAAAATAAAAGCCAGAGCAATGCAAGTTTGACAGTAGCTCCTCAGATATTCACTATATAGACAAAAGTATAGGTACACAGCTTAATTATTGAATTTAGGTTACCATTTACTTCCAGTGAAGGGCAATCTTAATGCTTCACCATACCTGGTGAAGACATTTTGGACAGCGGCATGCTTCCAGTTTGGGGAAAGTCCTTTACTATTCCAGCATGACTGTGCCCCAGTGCACAAAGCAAAAGCAAGGTCCATGAAGATTGGATGAGTTGGATGAGTTTGTGTGAAAGAACTTGACTGGCCTATATAGAGACCTGACCTTTATTTTTAGACTTATATTCTATATTGTTCTTGTCTCTGTATCTCTGTTTTTCTTTGCAGTCATAACATAAGCAATTTTCTCCAGGATCAATAAAGATTTCTGATTCTGATTCTAATTCTGAACCCCGTCCAACACCTTCGGAATGAACCGAAACAGAGATTGTAAGCCAGGCCTTCTCATCCAGCATCAGTGCCTGACCTCATACAGAATGAATGAGCGTAAATTCCCACAGAAAAACACTACACATTCATGTGGAAAGTCTTCCAAGAAGAGTGGAAGCATGTTGATGTGGAGTCAGTCCCCCTTTATGTATTTGCACGCAGTGTCATTTTGTATGGCCATTTTTTGCTTTTTCATTCAAATGGCAATTCCTTTTGCAATTGTTTAGTTTTATTTTTCAAACAAACAAACATCTCAAATATATTTCAAACATATTCACATGCAACACAATTACATAACACAGTTCATTCATCTGTTTGAAAAAAGGAGTAGGCAGAAGTAAAAACTTATTTGACCCTGCCCCTATCATATAATTCATCACTTACAACAATACAAAAACAAAAACAAAATAGAAACAAATCATTCATGATCATTTCTTTCAACTGTATGAATGCAAAATGACCACTTTCCAAATATAGAAACTTCATATTGTCACAGCTCGGCCAGTGGCCGGTAGGGGCCACTGTTTTGTGTTTGTTTTTGGGGTCTTTTATTTTGATATTCTTGTAAGGTTTGTGTTTTCAGTTGTCATGTGTCACGGTGTCACCTGTCTTGTGTTTAGTGTAGTGATTAGGTTGTGTATTTAATTTCAGTTCAGAGGGACCAGCACTATCGGTCCATCGCCTCACTTTCGCTGTGTTTTTATTGTTCATGATCCTGTTCTAGCAGCCCTTGTGCCAGGTTTTGTTCTTGTTTAGTTTAGTTTAAATAAAAGAATCATAGCATGGATGCCTGTGTTCCAGCCTGGTTCATGCCCCGAGGTTAGACCCGGCCCCTGTGACACATATATATTTTCTACTTCAATTTCCGCCCTGGGTTAAACTGTACACTTTATTTTTATATTTATTTACCATTTGTTTTTTTATATCTCATTTTAAACTGCTTTATGTTTTTACTTTCTGTTAATTTAACCCCAACAATTGAGATACACATACTTTTTATAGTTATTCTAAGCGAATGCATTTTTAAATTCAGGCCCAAACAAATTTGGAGCCCTAGGCAAGATTTTAGGTGGTTAGTATTATATATAATAGTATAGTATTGGGTTAGTATTCATATATAAGATATAAACATTTTTGGTCCTACTACAGATCCTTGAGGCACCCCACATGCAATATTCATCAGTCTAGGTTTTTATCCAGTCTAAAACTCTACCCCTGAAACCATTTTTCTTTTTAATATGTCATGATTGAC
The DNA here is from genome assembly GCA_037974485.1 of Hemigrammopetersius urotaenia. Lineage (NCBI taxonomy): Eukaryota > Metazoa > Chordata > Actinopteri > Characiformes > Alestidae > Hemigrammopetersius > Hemigrammopetersius urotaenia. Next base: position 2,200 of record JBBPDC010154868.1, on the reverse strand, counting down.
AGTGTCAAATGCTTTCTTTAGATTATCAATACATTCTTTTATTTCTTTTATTAAATCAATCAATGCCAAGGCTGTTGACCTATTATTTTTAAACCCATCCTGGCTTTCTGTCAGCAGCTCATGTTTGTCAACAAAACAATCAAGATGTTTTATAAAGCGTTTTTCTAATATTTTAGAAAACTGGGAAAGCATTGACACTGGCCTATAATTTGTAAAGTGATGCTTATCTCCTGTTTTGTAAATGGGAATAACTTTTTCATCGATTGTGGAAATACCCTATTCTGAAAAGAAAAGTTAAATTTATGCATCAATGGTTGCATTATGCCATTGATAACCCTCTTTAGTGTTGTCATATCAATATCATTTCAGTCAGTACTGCTTTTATTCCTAAATCCTATGTCATAGATTTCATTTTCATTCACTGCTCTTAAAAACACAGCTATAATTTCTTTCAACATAATCGATTGCATCCGTGTCCATCGTGTCAACATTCCACTGCCAATTTTGGTCCTGTATTTATGAAAAATGAATTTAATCCATTTACTACTTAATTCATATATCTAATACTGTTTTTATTTTCTATAAAATATAAAGGATAATTATTGTTCCTTGTCCCATTTCTGATTATACTGTTTAATACACCACAATATTTTACAATTTTTATATTTATTATATGTATTTTCTGCTATATAGGGTGTTCTTTTTTTTACTGGCATTTTGTAGTCCTGATGCAGTCCTCCCACGCATCTCTTATAAATCTTTTCCTATATATTTAACAAATCCCTCAGCCACTTATCCTTTTAACTGTTTTTACTGTTTTTACTTACTTATGTATTAATCTCTGAGTTGCTTTTTCTCTTTGTCAGGGTTTGTTATGGTGTGTAACTTATCCAGCAGTAACTTGGTTAACTGTTGTCTAAGTATAGCTTTACAGGTTTAAGAACAGTTGTGGACTTTAAGCACTGATGTACGTCACTCTGGATAAGAGCATCTGCTAAATGCCTTAAACGTAAACGTAAATACACAAAGATTCTTGTTGCTTTCTTTCCGGGTCAACCTGAAGATGATGGATTTCCCTTTTGAGTCTTGGTTCCTTCCGAGGTATCTTCCTGTAGCTGAGGGAGTTTTTCCTTGTCTCCGTCACTCACGAGGGGTTCAGACCTGGACTCTGTAAAGCTGCTTTGTGACAACTTGTTTGTAAAAGTACTATATAAATAAAACTATATTGAATTAAGTTCAATATGTGAACTTAATGTTTGGGGTGGAGGTAGCTCAGTGGTTAGGATACTTGCTTCCAGACCAAGAGTTCACAGGTTCAAATCCTACCTTCAGCAGCACCACCACTGGGTTCCTGAGCAAAACCCTTAACCCTAAGTTGCTCCAGAGAGAGACTGTTCTCTGTAGTTAGGGAATGCAAGTCGCTTTGGATAGAAGTGTCTGATAAATGTAAATGTAAGTTTTTCCAAGCTAGAAAGTGTAAAGAAAAGCATGGATAAGGTACAATGGGTATGTCCTAGGTAACCAGGATGTAGATATAAACATATGATTGTTTGTCAAAATAACAAAAGCGGGGAATAGGTCATGAAATATCACGCGTATCCTTTGGTAATCACATAGTGAAAGAAGAATATTCAGTTGATGATTCACATTTCCAGCTATACTCATATTAATGATGATTCTGCTGACTAGAGATTAAGGTTGCAAAGTTTAGGGAACAGTGACATGATTAAATCAAGGTTGGTATGTTGTTGAAACACTATGTTTAGTTTAGAAAAGGCATTTTGTTTAGACCAGACCAAGTCGGTGCACAGCCATTTTCCTCAAAAATGTCCTCATTGCAGAGACAGAAGTCTTCCTGTGCGTCCTATGGTTCAAAGAAATCTACTTCTGGTCAGATGTCATTTTAGTCTTTTGTAGTCCTCTGTAAAACATGCAAAGAAGTGGAACAAAATTTCAGGGACCCATTTGAAGCAGAGGCTGCTATTCAGTAAAGGCACAGAACATGAGGTTTCAAGGTCAGTGAAAAGTGTGGTTGACCTTTGTCTGCAGATTCCAAAGGAAAATCCATGGCAGCGGTGGGATTCGAACCCACGCCCCCGAAGAGACTGGAGCCTTAATCCAGCGCCTTGGACCGCTCGGCCACGCTACCCCTTAGCCAGTAATGAGTGCAGCACACGTTTCTATGTCATATGTCATAATC
>JBBPDC010154851.1:0-20085 GCA_037974485.1 Hemigrammopetersius urotaenia | reverse complement strand
CACACACACACACACACACACACACACACACACACACACACACACACACACACACACACACACACACACACACCGATCAAACTCTGAACAATTATATTTCCCCACTGTGTAAATCTGAGGCCATCATTTTCGTCCTCAAACAATCCGATTTGAATGATGTTGTTGTGTCGTAGGAAACACAACAGTCAAAAAGAGTTCTTAGGCTCCTAACGCTACATTCATTTAACTTGTACAATTTTCTTTTTCAATTTATTTATTGTCCATCCCTTATACAACCTGGGGCAGCGTGTGGTAGCGTAGTGGTTAGGCGATCAGAAAGTCGTGGGTTCGATTCCTAAGACCGCTAGGCACCTCTGTGGTACCCAACCATCCCCACACACTGTTCCCTGGGTGCCGTGTTCCTGGTTGCCCACTGCTTCACTTGGTGAATTTCACTGTTCACACTGTGTGCTGTGCTGTGTTCACATGTGACTATAAGGAGACACTTTACTTTATACAGCCAATAGAGGTTTGATCCCACGCATTCAGGTTAAAGCTATAAGGAGTGTTTCAGCCTGGACTGTTTTTTTTTTTATTTTTTAATCAGACCAGACGATCAGAACATTTACATCAGTCTTAAAGCCATAGTATCAAAAAGTGTTGCTCTTTAGTGATGAAGGGTGTGGAATAAAACAAAAGTATCACAGACAGACCAACCTGACGGGAAAAATTAAAAGGGTTAGATGTGGGCCCTTGTTTAGCAGCAGCAAGGAGAGGAACTTTTGTGCTGTTTAGCTGAACTTCGGAAGACGCTGTTCCACAAAAACACACTGATGAACACAGAGCGAGTTTGTTATGGTGGTTGTTAGTTGGTGCTCATGTTCCGGAGGTGGTTTGTGAAAAGAGACCCTGTTGTGTAAAAAGGGTCTGGAGCTTTCAGCTTCAAAAAAGCTTATGGCTTTAACCTGAATGCGTGGGATCAACTCTCTATTGGCTGTATAAAGTAAAGTGTCTCCTTATAGTCACATGTGAACACACCACACCACAGCACACAGTGTGAACCTGTAAAAAGGGTCTGGAGCTTTCAGCTTATTTGAACAGCTCACAGTAAGTCAAACCACATCCACAAGCCTGATCCACCTTAGTGTAAAGGATTATTTCATTTTTACAGCTCAAAGTAAATCATACCCATGTCCTAAACCAAGTCAGATTTGACCTAATCAAAGAGCTGGATGTGGTTTGATGGTCCAGAGAAGTTTTTGGATGAAAAGATTCGGGTGACTATTGACTTCTAGTGTTAGCAACTAACACTAGACCAACCATTTGTGTTTTATAAGCTCTGCAAACATTTGAATACCATGTGTTTTGTTGGTTTTCTAAGTAGTACGTACACAAATCCTCTACATGACACACCTAAAAGGGATTGTACGCAGAATGTAGTGCAGTTTCGATTTCTTGAATGAATAAATCTGATTCTCATCCAGGCAGTTTGGCAGAATAGAGGCCCCACTTTAATGCATAGTGTGTGCAGCTCCAATCAGAATAAGAGATAAGACCCATATTTATACAAAAACAATCGTTGCCAGGCATCCTTCTGGTAAAATAGAGGCGTCCAAACAGAGAGCGGCGTCTGTACACAGACCTGTTGCTTTATCTGATGATCAGCATTCAAAAAGGTGTGAAGGGACACTTATGAGCCAAAGGAGGAGGTACGTTTTTTCAAAAATGATAGTATATACTTCTATATAGCTCAAATAATAAATCAAATAAAAATCTACATTACATATTGAACTTTATGCTTATTCGAGACTACCCAATTTATTTTAAAACAAAAAAACCCACAGATAATTAGGAGAAACTGAATTTGGAAAGAATTCAGAGCTGCCCCACCCCCAGTGTGCAATGTTAATCATTTCTGCCATTTATTTGAATAAAAGTACAGGTAGTATTTCCATCCTATTAAACATTTAAGCACAATATAACTAAATTAGTGCAGTGTAAAAATTTATATATGCACATTATTTGAAATTTGTAAAGGAACAGTTTGGTGAACAATCAGGTCTGCACAGTCTTCCACCTCCCCCAGATGTGGTTAATCAGTTGAGACGTGTCTGGGTCCAAATTCCTTCTTTAGTTAAGAAGTGGTGCTTCGAGGCCAACACTAGAAGTCAATATTCACCCAAGTCTTTTACTATAAACTGCTCCACAAAATATCTGAGCCCTTAAGTCACATCCATCATTAAGGTAGATCAGACTTGTAGACGTGGTTTAGGACATAGTATGACTTTCAGACAACTCCCGGGCTGTTCACAAAGCAGATATAAAATAGAGGAATGGGGCCTAAACCAGATCCACGAGTCTTAATGAGGAGCTGGGTGAGGTATAAAAAAACTTTGAGATGTATTTACAGTTAAAAAAAAAATTCTGGGTGACTATTAACTGTCAGTTCTGAAATAAAGAAGCTACATTTACACTCTAAACACGCCTCGACTGATCAACCACATCTGGAGTCACTGGAACACTGTGACACCCAAAATCTGCCTGTGGCCACTCAAGGTCAGATACACTCAGCTGGATGGAAACACCAACAGTGGATGACAGTTCTTGAGCAACCACGTCACAGCTCAGCAGATCAGGTACCACAGAAAAACACAGTCACTATCAGGAAACGATAACTACAGACACACTCAGCACGTACGATATCCTGTGGGTACGTTTCAGAACATTCATTCCATCATTCCTTATGACCAAGCTTGTTTTTTTTAATCGCCACCACCATCCAAACCCCTCAAGATTTCAGCCTAAACCAGTTCCTTTTGTGCCCTTGCTATATAAATAGAAGCTATTATTACAGTCCACGCTCTTATCACTGTCATGAAGGCAGAAAAGGTGTAAAACAGGGAAATTTCACAATTTTTCCAAATTGCTCACAGTGGGTTTGACATTCTGGAAGAATTGATCGAGTCAGAACTGTTCTCAGTGGTGGTAAATGTAAAAACACGTCTGCCTCTAAAAGCTCCCTCACAGAAAGTTATTGTATGAAATGGTCATGAAGGCAACTCCTGACCCATTGCTCTTTTGAGCAGCTTTGGTCCTAAATATAAACCCATTTATTGAGTTCACATTACGTATAAACAACATCCATATAAGACACGTGGAGCTTTACTGTGGGTAAATAGTGAAAATAGCTGTATTTGTTTCGGAGACGTCTGGTTCCATTCGCCACCACTGTAACAAAAATAAATCTCTAACCATTTCACACTTTGCGTGGCCGTTTACGTCATGAATTATGGAGAATTATTTTTAAAATATTGGTGGAGTTTCACTTTTGTGTGCGTGTGTGAGTGTAGGGGAGTGGGGGGAGCACTATACTGAAGCCAAACATGATTTTAATTCCAAAACTAGGGCTTATTACATGTCCTGGCAGGCTCTGCTTGGAAAGCCATATGCGAAGTGTGATTCAGTTAAAGGACGTCCGATCAACTCTATTTACTGAATAAGAGTAAGACTGAAAACGGTGCAAAAGCACACCACGAGGAAACCGTTATTCTTAAGGACAGAGAAAGACGCATCGATCGGGTGACAAAAAAACAGGAAAAACGCAAACATACGCAAGAGTGTGTTTACTAGGCTAAAAAATGTGCTAACCGCTAACTCGTACAATGTCAGCGCAATGAATGAGCGAGCATCAGCTAGTTAACGCGTCGCTGCCCTCCCTCTCTCTAAAACACTTCTTTTGCACAAAAAATTATCTAAATGTTGAGTGTGAATGTTTTTATACACGGTGACGTCCCGTCTAAGCAGTTTAACATCCCTCAAAGCCTAATTTGCGCGAAGTTTGCTTCTTTCTCGAATTGACCGTTCCACCTTAAAACTTGCAGCAGTTTCATTCTGACGCCCGTATGGTTTTAAGGTGGCCCGGACAATTCGAGTGAGATGCTAACTTTAAGCTTTGTGCGCGACTAAACCTGAAGCCAACCCCTTGTTTTCAATGCCATTATACCTGTCCAAAACCCCAAATAAATATACAAACTAGTAAACAAATGATCCAAGCCAATCTTACTTACTCGAACATTTCATTGGACGGTTCTGGTTTCAGCTCTACAATCTGCAGCCCAGTGTTGTCCAGGAGGACACGTCCATGCCAATACCATGCTTTTTTTAATGCTCTAAGCTTGCGATTTCCGACCCTCCATGGCAAGAAGAGACACTAACCAACATACATATACATACACAAACACACATATAGGGATAGAGGCAGAGAGAGAGGGGGGGGGGGGCGTGTAAAGGGAGGAGGAGAAAAGAGGATCTTGGTCAGCAGCAGCAGGAGGAGGAGGATGGGCTTGCTACATTGGGCCAAGAAGAAAAGATTAAAATAGGCCTGCAATGGTAAATGCTGGGTGCTTTTTGGATGGAATGATCGAGCTGTTTATCAAAAGGGCTGATGTTGGTCTGGTTTAACATCTGTGCACTGAACAGTTTGTGTAATTGGCTTCAACGCAGGCTGAGCCAATCTGTCCAAGTCCTTTTTCTGGTTGACTACAAAGTACATATTAATCCAGTATGGCTGGTTGTGTCTCCATAATCTGCTTTCGCTGGGTGCTCTGTAGTAATCTCGGTTCAAAGGGCAAAATGGGGGAGGGTTCGCAATAAAGCAGCCGGACAACGGGACCAAAGAGCAAAAGGTTAACAAAGCTTGAGGGATGAACTGAAGACCCTTTTTCAGCAACCTGTAAAAGGCCTACTCTCTGTTTGTTAAAAAGGCCTGGTAAAGGAGTCATAGAAAATCCTATAAACTCCTTTTTGCGCCTAATAAACGTACGCATTTATTTGCTTTATTTGCATTTATTTGTTCAGGTGCGATGCAGTTACTGAGAAGATGGAACTGATTCTACAAACAGGAATTCGGTGCTCCTCAGAGAGGTCAAATATAAAATTCATGTAGGGCTGCAGAATATATTGTCTCAATCATTATCAATATCAGTCTGGAACTGGAAAAGACTGAGATATGCAAATGAGCCTCAAACCAATCACAGCTTCGGGTGAGTTACTGGGTGTTCTGATGAACTGAGGTCTTCATAGAATCCAACAAATTTTTAACCATTAGGCATTGGCTAATCTGTGAGTGAATATGTGGGGCTAAACTGCTGTAGCCAGAATACAGAGATTTATTAAAATTATTTGATGGAATATGAAAACTATTTAGGTCAAAATAATCTCACTGATGTGTTTAATGACCTGTTATGCTGAAATAATGTCACAAAATAAAGCAATATAATCACATTTATGCGATTAAACTAATTTACATAACTTGTAAACTTGTAAAATGATTCAAATGTTCTCCATGAGGCCTAGTGCTCAGACCTGAATGATAAACAGGGAATCTGTAGGTCACAACATAGTAATATATTAAAACAGCTTAAGCCTGTGATTGTTCAGTAAATCCCGTTTTTGTGAACTTTTGTAAAGAATTACTTCATCAAAATACTTGCTTGATTATGTACTAATGGACAGTAGCAGCATTAATCACAATACTGAAGTGCAGTGAGGAGGCAAATTCACTGCACAGTTGTCTCCACCCACTCAACCCCCATCCCCCCTCAAAAGTCACCTCATCCAGACAAAATCAATCCCCATCCCTTTGCCTTTATCATCTAAGACAGCAGAACAAGCCACAGGTCTGTGGGGCAACATTGATTAAACAAAGGCAATTAATGCCATGAGCTGATAAGATTTAATGCGTGAAGCTCTTTCTGAACTCTATGCATTGCAGTCAGTGCGACTGACACAAAATTGATCCCCATAACACTGTTATACTGTCTACCAGCACTGCTTGCGTTTCTCAGAGTGTTAAAAACTCCCACTGAAATTAATCTTCAGCCCAAAGACACAGTAGTGCTTGCACTTCATGGACTTCCCAGTTGTTAGTTTGTATCTCCATTGTTGATTTAAATGGTTCTCATGGCACCATATTGACCAGTCAAAAAGCGGTGATTCCGTCAACTCAGCTGCTGCACAAGTTCGGCCTTGCCATCGAGCCGCTTGGGTGCAGCTCTATCTGGTTCAGGTATGGCTCATTATCTGTTATGGAAAAACATTTGTTCCTTGTGCAATTGGAAAAGCACCAATAGACTGGATGAAGTGGGCGACAGCTCAGTTTAAGAACCCCGACAGTCAGCACACCAGCTGGGGTCTCTTTTTTTTCTAAAAATGACTACTTCCACCTACTGGTGAGGGGAGTTGTGTACGTTCATGCAGACGAACGCCGTAGGTGTGCATCTGCCAGTTTGTGCTCATTGTCATTGGCCCTAAATCAGAGCATGATCACAAAAAAACATCAAAACCACAAACAAAACCAGTTCACTTCATACCAGGGGTGTTTAGGGGGACTGATGTTTTAGAGGTTCTTTATTAAATCACCTTCAATACCTTCCAGTGTTTACGGAAAGATCTGTTAATCTCAACACCACTCAGAAATACCGCCGTTATCATTTGTTGCCCCCCTAATGCTGCAGACATGTAACCTCCCCTTTTTTTTTTAAAGACTCTGAACATTTTGTAACCAATTTTAGCTCAGAGTAGCAGACACGGCAACCTCCCTTAGCAACCGTCTTAAAAGAAGAAACGCAATTAAGACTTAAATCTTACAATTAAATCTTCAACACTGACAACTTAAAGGGCCCATATCCCACACATCTCCTGCCTTTTCTTTCATTCCACTGGTTATGTCTGAGCAGTTTTATGTACCATATAACAATTAAAATGCAGTCAATATACACACACACACATACATATATATATATATAAATTTGCTATTTGCCGTTTATGTTCCAAAGAAATCTCACGTGGAGGCGCATTTTCCAAAACATTTAATACAACATTTAGTTCAGTTTTCCTTTATCTGAACAAAAAGTTAATGTGATTAGAGAGCTTACATATCAGGTATATAAACTTGAAGCATCAGAATCGGCTGATCACAATGACAAAAAAATCGGTACTTGGTATGGGTGGCAAAAATCCTGATCGGAGCAGCCCTATTATATTCGCACACACACAGATACACTTTAGATAGATACACTATAACAAACTTTACCAATGTTACAACATCAACGTTTTCAGAGATACAGGCCCTTTAAAGTGCCAGTGGCTTCAGTTACAGGACAGTTCACGGGTTAAAGGGGTTGTAAAAGGGCCAGCGGGTCACAGTTGTAAGTTCGCTTCAGTCACATAAACATCACATGCAGAGAGTCTAAAACAAACACGGCCAGGTCTGCACACTGAGCAGCCCTCATCTGACCTGCACATCAACTCAGCACTGAGATCACTTTACACATCACTCACACTCTCACACACATCAGGGCCTTTGCATCACCAAACATGGTGTTCAAATAAAAATACCAGTTTTCCCTTTTCTGTTTCTTGCAGCTGTCCAAATACCCAAATATTGGCATAACATCTGAAAATGAATAACAACTTACACAAAACAATGACGTAATGTCTCTCAAATGATTTTTAGCTAGAATAATGAATTATTTTCTCAGAACAATGACGCAGTATGTCAATTACAATTTAGTATCTCGAAATAACTCCTTCCGTAACAATTACTATTTTGAATTTTTTTAATATTCAAATTTAGAGCTGTCACAATTTCAATTAAATAGATTTTTTTTATAAATCAGTTTAGTGATTCATTATGTGAAATTTTACTAATAAACATGGGGGCGCTATTAGCACACACCTTTACAAAAAGAATATTTAAAAACAGATAACTTGAATAATTATTTAAAAAATGGCTAAACTATGCGATTACTCGATTACGGGTTTAGGCTTAATCTAGACCAACACCATTTATAGTTAAACAAACAGGTATTACAATGAGGGGCCCAAATCAGAGATCACAGAAACGAGGGTCCTGCCTGCCCAAACAAGCGGCATCAAACTTCAGAAAACAAACAGGGAGAGCAGCTCAGTGCCTGTAACCTGACCCGCCAACACAGATCAGAACTTCCCACTGAAATTAAACACGCTGTGGCTTCAGCTTCAATTATTCCAACACCACGGCCTCTTTCACACCTGTTGATGCACCAAATACATTCAAATGTTACATTTATATTTACTTATATACATGCATACATACACACACACACACACACTGCTGTAACACTACATTCTAATACTACAATGCCACATACACACAATATATACAGTAATCCCTCGGTTTTCGCAGGGGTTACGTTCCAAGAGCACACACATCTAGTGAAAAACCGAGTTGTTGGAAATTCCCCGCAGAGATTTGCAACTCAGGTGTTTGTGTGAAAACATCTAGAAAAAAATATATTGCCACAAAAAAGCAAAAGGAGGATATTTGCAGTTTCTGCGTTATTGTGGGGATTTCAGCGTAAAACTGTGAGTTCGGTTCTCAAAAAAAAAAAAAAATGCGTGTGACTGAATCCGCGACTCCTGATCCACGTAAAACTGGGGGATTACTGTATATATTGGCCAAGTGAGTACAAATGGAACGGGACAAATGGAACTGTCAGTAGGAGTAACATTCTCGGCAATTCATGCAATAAGGAATTTTTGTATCATTGTATCACATCTAAAATATCACCTCAACACAAAGCATTTAGGAGCGTACCTGGTGGTTCTAGCCAGAACAGTCTGATCCCACCACCAGCGGCCCGCCACACTGGACCAGGCACCTGGACCTAAACTGAGCATGTCTACCTGTGACCCACTAACTAACTCCCTGACAAAAAAGTCTCTGTTGCCGAGTTTATTTTGAGACGTTTTGTATGCGGGACACCGGATCTGTTATATTAGTGGGTGCCGTTCATAATCGTTTAAATATAAATGTAATGTAAACAATTCACGATGGAGGGGGGGTTCTGATTGTTTCTCCATGCATATAATACACCTGACACTTTCACAGCATTAATACAACATCCATACATCTCCCTGCAGCCTCTGTAGAATAATATTAACGTTAAAATGTGTTTGACGACACCCCAACACATGCAGATAGTCGTCCGATCCTTGTATGGCGGCGTGGAAAAGCGGATTAGTGTAAAGGACGTTCACTGCAGCATCACTCAGACCCTGAATGGTCCACACTGACATCATACAGAAAGGACAGAGTTCCTATTGGCCAGTGATGATGTCATGCAGAGAACAGCTGACACCAGGCCACTCCTCCAAGCTTGCTACAGACAGAGCCCGTCCACATCTCCTGCAGGGACACTCCACCAAAATACCTTTATACTGAAATTCAACCGTCAAGGCTGTCCCGATTAATCACTTATAATACTTTAAAGCAGTGGTTCTCAACCTTTTGCAAGGCCCCCCCCCATCAGTTCTCTGATGTTATAGTTTGCCATCCCATTCACCAATTATATCATGGAATCAGATGAAAAAATAGCATTAATAGTTAATAAGCTTTATTAAACAGTTGACCCTAAAGGCATCATTTCACATGTTGTTCCAGTGGGGCAACAGGGACAGGGAGTCTTTTTTAAAAAAGGAAAACAAAAAATAATGCTTTCAAAAAATGTCTGGACACATTTTGTATACCTTCACAGAAATACAAAAATCCTAACTGTGATATAACAAGGATGAAACACCGCACAGAGAACATGGTATAGTAAGATGTCCCCTATGGGTTGCCATTTGTACAGCTTAACAAATTTAGCTTTTTTTTCATCATTTAGTCAATTTTCACACATTCAGAGGCAAATGTGTTTTTAAAAAACTGAAATGTTGCACTCTAAATCTAAATGCTGCAAATGGCAACTCTGAATGTGGAATTTTAATGTAGCAATTTTACAAACGAGTTTGTTGAGTCTGAAGTAACTCCAAACTGCTGACATATTAGCCTCACACACAACAGAAACTCGTATCATGTAATGCATCTTCTCATGTGATGCACGTCGCAAATCATGTTATGCGTGCTGTAATTATTTTTTTTTGCCAAAACATTGTTTGGAGGCTGATACAGGACTGCATAGCTTTGCTAGCTTAGCCTGGCTTAGCTAAGGTTAAGGTTTATAAAAGAGGATTTTAAAATGGCCAAATATATTCAAAGCAGTTCAGCCTTTCCTATGAAATGTAGTCCCTCAGGATCTGTACAGTCCCATTCAAAACATGTGTGAGGCATCTTTATCCACTACTTCACTCCACAGAAGTGCCTCTTGCAACTGGTCATGCAGCGTCTAGTAATATCCTTGGTCTGTGGTCGGTCTAACAATATCCTTCGTCTGTGGTGGGTCTAGTAATATTCTATGTCTGTGGTCGCTCTAGTAATAAAACAGCTCTTTGTTTTCCCAAATTTAGTCAAAGAACCACCACAACAGACACATGTCTATTGAGAGCATATTCTAAAATATAGGAAAAACAAACACTAACTACAAGAGAAATGCTGTTTCACTTTGGCAACAATTTAGTCCATGTCGCAATTTCTTGTTTCATGTTAACGCTCTTTACATAGGGTAAGACTGGAGACCAAATGTGCAATTACTATTTTTTTTATTTGTATCACATTTGACAGATTATGGCTCCAAAAACTAATTTGGCCCCCAAATATTGTGTGTTTAGGAGCCAATAGCTCCTAAGGTTTTTATTTTGTCAGGAGCCTTGGCTGGGGAAAACTTTCGTCATCATGCTGTAAACGGCCCACTTATAACTGATTTATGCATCAAATAGCATCATATTTCGTGTTTATATGACAAATTTCCAACCTCCCTATAGCTGCTAAAATACACACACCACTTCTATTACTGTGCCTTTTCATTTCTTCTACAGACTCCAAGATCAAATGTAATGGCGCGTGTGAAGGTGTGTAGATGCACGATGGCGCGTGTGAAGGTGTGTAGATGCACGATGGCGCGTGTGAAGGTGTGTAGATGCACGATGGCGCGGGTGAAGGTGTGTAGATGCACGATGGCGCGGGTGAAGGTGTGTAGATGCACGATGGCGTGTGTGAAGGTGTGTAGATGTATGATGGCGTGTGTGAAGGTGTGTAGATGTATAATGCTGTATACTGAATTGGAAACTACCATGCAAGATAGTATAGAAGAAGAAAAATGTCATCAGCCTGCGCTGATGCAGCACTAACAGGACAAGATGACCTGCACTCTGAAAATCGTGCTTTTAATGTGTGAGAGAAAAATCAAAAAAGGTGGTAGCAGAGTTCCTTCGTTTTTCCTCCGTGCTCTTTGAATTTTGTTGTGTTGATAAATACTTGATTTCATGCTGCACATTTATAGGCTGGTCAGCAGACATAGGTCGTAGCAGCACACACGCTGTTAGATGGTTGTCCTAAATTTCTGAACACTATCAGAGAAAAATTTTAGGCTGCCTCACTTTTAGAACGACGTAGAACCACTGTTCAGGAGCCACGACTAAAAATATCAACGATTGTTTCAACACGATCCAGGAACAGCACAAAACTGTACACGAGTCCTAAAGGCTATGCTCTGATTGGCTGCATTGTATTCAAGTAGTCTTGGCTGAAATGTGGGTTTGAGACTTAAGTCCGGGGGTGGGAAAGCTGTTCCTTTCAGGCGTGTAGATTGTTATTTTAGCAGAGGAGCAGCATGTTTATTAGAAGGGGCTTTATATACCATGAAATGGCTTTATATACTGTTTGCACTACATGTACATTGTACTTTTTAACTGTGTACTGTTTATCTTTTCATACAAGTTGCACATCTTTTACTGCATGCAATGACTGAAAGTCATTCAACCTCAATCTAGCAGAATTTACCTGTTTATTTGCTTATTTTTGAGCACTGACCTGCAGCTGCTGTCCCAGTCCGAGTCCCGGCTGATGAGGCTCCGGAGGGACCAACGTGAGCGGGAGGGGGGTAGGAGAAGGGGGGAGGATCGGCCCCCCTGTGCGTCATCTCCACCAGTCACCTTCTCCCCCCCTTCTGAGCATTTTTGTGTTTGGGGCGATAGGCTCCGCCTCCTGCCTCGTTTCCCTTTGGTTCTGTTGCAGGTACAGTCAGACTGATCCTGAGCCGGAACTCCTGGGTTTGACAGGTTCTTCTGAGAGTGGGTTCTGTGCTTCTCTTTGTGGCGGGTCCTGAGAGACTGGTGGGCCTGGTGCGGACTAGGTGAGCGTGACCGCGACTCCGTATCGTCTGATGGCGGGAGGACAGCCAGCGTGGGGATGGGGAGGGGTTTAGCCATTGCACTTTTGGACATCTGTGGGTGAATCTTGTTAACCCCTTAAACTCCTCCAGGCTTATCACTCAAGCTTTAAATATTTGTTTTCTTTTTGACTGAAATTAATTCAGTTTAACAAATCAGGAACGCTTGCAATTGCTGTGAGGAACTGAAGAGTGGACCCAGATACAGACAGTTAAACGGGTTAACCTGATTCTCCGAGATTAATCATGATAAAGTATCACTATGTGTTTTGCTCCCATCATCATAACTGGACTTCCTGGCAGTTCTAGCAGTTCCTGGCAATATTCTTCTCCAGTGCGTTCTATTACAACAAGCTTTTCGTCCAAGTTTGGAAGGTTTACCTCTGACAGCAACTTCCGAACTGACAGAAACTTCCTCACTGATGGCCACAGCAGGAAAGGCGAGCGGAGTTTTTAAAGAAGGAGGAAAAAAGCCAGTACACTCTCGTGCAACACTTTTCAATGATCAGAACAAAACAAAAAACAACAAAAAATAAAACAGAAAAAATGGGTTTTTCTTCCAAAGACAGGTTCACTGTGTCCAGTCTTCAGCCTGTTCCTTTGCACTTGTCCTTGCGCAATCGCTCAGTCGCTTCCTCCACAATCTGCTTATCACTCTCTCCGAGCCCTGCACTTCCGACCACACTGTGATCTACGAGGTCCTGAGGAGAGGAGACTTGTATTTAGGAACTACCTCCACACAGCAACGGTGCTACTGCAGGACTTAATCATCACACCCCTTCCTCAGAGTTTAGGTAAACTGTAATAGACTTGTTAATGCAGTTTCTGCCCCCTGTGTCTCACTGTTATCTATAAACATGAACTAAAGCATGTGGGCTTCACTAAAACCACATCATCCTGTCTCAAACTCAAACTCGCATGCTCGCTCTGTCTTGCCACTCTTGTGGCCACTATTTACACTATTTTGTTTATTTTATTATCTATTTTTATTTCCCCCTTTTGTATCATCAGGTTGCTCAAGTTGCTTGTCTGTAAGGTATCCTACCGTTGAAAGGTAGCTTTTTAATAAAATAATTAATAATAATAATAATAATAATAATAATATCTGTCGCAGACTTCCTGCAGGCAATATTTGCTCAATTTCTATAGAAATGGTGTGTGCTGTAACTAGGGTTACAAAATTCTGTGAATTTTCAAACTTTCTATGCAAATTACTGGGAATTTCAATCCAAATCATTCCATTCATTGGTCTTTGCTCAAAAAGAAAAGACTGACCGGGACACTGACAACTTGCCAATGTCACGCCTATAAACCAATCAATGTCCAGCACTGACACAGCCCACACGTTAGTCAATGAGATGCAGAAGGTGGTGATAACGGGAGACAGGCACAGGACGGCAATGGGACTCAGTTCCAGGTACCAAATCGGCCTAATAGACATCTAGACGAGTCAAGTAGAGCTGGTATCACACAGAAGTAAAGTGACTATAGACTGAACTGGGTGGAGGTTAAAGAGACACTACAGCTGCACAAAATATCGTCTGCTAATTGTTATCGCAATATATGTCTCTACAATTCTGTTATCAGAGAAGGCGCATGATCCTTGACCGAATCTGACAGTGTGACCAACCAGAGTTTCAAGTGAGTTACTGGATGTCCTGTTGAATCAAGGTCTTGAATCAGTTAAGCGTTAAGCGAAGCAGTGAATGAAAAAGCTTTCTCAATGTGTTAGTTTTGTAACATCACAAAAACTGCGGTTTATATATATATATATATATAAATGTTAGAGGTGGGCATAGATTAATTTTTTTAACGCCGTTAATCTCATTGGAATCTTGGCGTTAACGGCGTTAACACAGCAGTTTAGTCCCACCCATTCAGAAATTCAGCCCTGCCCAGTCAGTCTATAGCAGTTTTGCCCCGCCCATTCCCGCTGAAGCAATATGTTGGTGTAGTTCCTGCAGACAGTCTGCAGTAGGTTTATGGAAGATGGGAAGAACATGGATCACTGCACTGTTCCCCAGGATACTCTTCCCATGGAGCATCTGATGCCCACCTTCTACCCCGTGCCAGCTTAATGTTTATACTTTAGTCTGGGCTACTTTTCAAATGAGGCAGAGCAGAGGTCATTTACATACATCAGAGTAAGAACAACAGCCTGGTGATTTCTGAAGAATAGAGACTAGATTTAAAATTGTCATGTAAAAATGAATTACAACTGGTTTTTATACACATACAGGGATCAGCCGGTTCACACACACACACACACACACACACACACACACACACACACACAGACAGATGGTTTGTGACAGACGAGCCCGAGACACGTCCCTGTATTTGCTCGTCTGTTTGATCAGCCCGAATCTCTGCTTCACTTCTGTTTGGTTAAAGTAATTCGAGCGTTGGCCACAAGCTCTTTACTGCCCCGTGAATTACACCCAGATAAATCACCCGTGTCAATACCTGGAAACAAAAAAAAAACCTGACTGACAACAAAGCACTGATTTATTACGGTTTCCTGATATGATGCAGGGACTGACAGGAAGACTGAGGTCATTCATTACAAAAAGATAAAAGGAAAAGCAAATGGAGAACAATGAATAAAAAAAGTAAATCAAAACTATAAAAAAAAAAAAAAGCAGCTTGACTTCACCGCACCACTTTAGATCACTGATGTCGGCTGACATAGATTCAGTTACAGACGCTAATAATAAAAGCATTGGTACAGCACACTTACACACACACACACACACGTAGAGTCATTACCTACTTCCAAAAACACACGCACAAGTATTTTCCCCACACTTTCAGACACACTACTGTTATAGCCCTCACACACCCACCTAGTGAAAAGTAAGCACTTGTCATTATTAGGCTACTTCTGCTTGGAATCCAATCTCAATCAATATCACACAGACAAAAAACAGAACAAGAAATAAACTAAGGTCACTGTTTGGCTTAACAAACAAAAACCTTCAGGGACTCGACTGAAAATGAGAGTTTTGTAAGTCCTCCAGGAAGCCTGGAGGCATTAAAAATACAAGAAAGTGTGCACCTTTGAAAGCAAAATATGAAGAAATGAGACTTTTGCACAGTATTAATGCACACGCCACATGATTCACTCACTGATGACCACCGATTTCTCCAAAAACCATGCTGAAACATCTTTACACAATATCTTCAGTCAGTCTAGCTTTAAAAGCTCCCAACAGCTTCAGACGGACCACACACTACTTCCAACACTTCCATTTTCATTTAAATCCACAGTCCAGCTATATCATAAGGTGGCTCTTATAGTCACGCATGAACACACCCATGGTGTGAATAATGTGAATTTATTTTCTTTGCATTTAACCCATTCACCAAATGAAGCAGTGGGCTGCCTTCTGGGGAGCAGTATGTGGGGGACAGTACCTTCCTCAAGAGCCGGGGTGTCAAACTACGGTAATGGAAGGCTGGTGTCCAGCACAGTTTGATGGTTCTCCTCCTCAAACACGTTTACTAAACCTGACAATTAACTGGCAAGGTAAACTAGTTGTTTCTGCGCAAGGAAACCAGCTAAACGTGCTGGAGTTTGACACCCCTGCTCAAGAGTAACTCAGAGGAAAAACTGTCAGTAATGGGATTCGAGCCCACGGCCTTATGATCGCAGGAGCAACTCCGTAACCAATGGACTAGCAGCAAGACCAAACAAGGGCTACGTTTCCAGCAGGGACACCAAACATCCTTGGAAAACACACATAAGTGCCCATAACAGCCTCGTCATACCTTCCATTTGAGGAGTTCCCCCCATTGCGGTTCTCCTGTTCAGGACGTTTGTTGATGCCGAACTCCACTTTCTGGCTGGAGCACAGCAGCATCCTTCACAACCAACTCCCTGGAGTTGCAAAATCCACCGTTTCCTCACAGAAACCAGTTCATAAATTCCCCTCAAACACGATTTGTTAAACGCCGAAAACGATCACAAAGTGAAATTAAAGTGAAGTTTTCATCACAAACATCACAAAGTTCCCTACCGGCTGGAGAACATTAGCAACGTTGGCTAACTTACAGGGGTCAAAATACTCCTATCGACTGCCTTTTGTACTATAACTTGGAACTTCTTTATTACACGAAGCCATTCTCACGTTAAACGTGCAATTTAATCAGCTTCATGTCTGACTTTTCCCCAACTTTTTTGAGTAAATCTTCAATAAATTCCATCCAAAACGATGACACGATAACAAGTCGGACAAACGTTTTAAAATGGGGGTGCACACAAAGAAAACAAGAATAAAAGCACAACACACGGCTGACAGTGGCTTATCATTTTCAAGAAAATCCACAAAACGTTACTTTAAGTTAAAAACATTCATACCAAAACTGTAAACAAAGACAAAAAAACTTTAATTTTCACTCAAGCACCCCCTTCCATCTCAACTTTTTGGTATAGTCGACAACATGTACGCAAACGGAAAAGTAACGGATGTTTTTGACCGACGGGCGACGCGACCAATGAAACAAGATAAGAGAGTGGTGTGGGTGGGCCTAAGAGAAACGATTGGATGATTATTTCAGCGTATAGAAAACCCAAAGCAACGTCCCAAAAACTACATACTGCACCAACATTACGGAACAGTCCTGGCAACGTTTTCAACGTACAAAACGTTTTTTTTCTTTAATTACTTAGTTTAAGAACATCGAACAATGCTGTTTAACACTAATTGCTATTGTACTATATTATTTCATGAATAATTTCACTAATTCCTAAATGCATACTAACATGCTTTAATGACCTAATTCATTAGATCCAAAACTGTTTTCGTGCCACCTACGAAAAAGACCCGAATTCTGTACAAATGTTAGAATTACGCTTAAAAATGTTATTGTGTCTTGTTTTTCGATTCTGTCGTTTTTGCTTTTCCTGCACATGAAAAAAGAGGTCACCAGAATTTCATTACAATACACTCTTACTCTCACATACATATTTTTAGCATGATCTGGGGCTACTCTACATCTGATCACACTCGGGTTCTTTCTAAATTAATATCAAGAGAGCTCTGAGATCTGTTAAGAGTAAACAGGTGCTTTCCTAAAAAATGAATGAAGAAATACACAACCTTCGGAAACAGAGAGTGTTTTCTTTCTCTCTCTCTCTCTCTCTCTCTCTCTCTCTCTCTCTCTCTCTCTGTTTTCTCACTCACTCTCTCTCTCTCTCTCTCTCTGTTTTCTCACTCACTCACTCACTCACTCTCTCTCTCTCTCTCTCTCTCTCTCTCTCTTTCTGTTTTCTCACTCTCTCTCTCTTTCTGTTAAGAGTAAAAGAGTGTTCTCTTAAACAATTAATAAACAAATGCACAACCTTCGGAAATGTTGCCTATAATAAAAAATAAATAAATAATGAGATGAAAGTCTCGCTCACCTTCGCGTGTGGCCGGCGCGCTGTCTGTCATGCTGCGCGTGCTCGTGATATCCACTCGCGATAAACGGTCACCTTGCTTTAGCAGAAACAAAAAATAACAAAGACCTTAAACTCATAAGATCCTCTCTTATAAACGCATCACATACTATTCGGTGTTAAAACACGAACACCGCTCAGTTTAACACTGCAGGTCCACCTTAAATCGTGCAGCAGAGCTACGGCATTTAATAATTCAGAGATGAAAGTAGAGAGAAAGTTTATCCCACCTGCAGGAAACAGCAACACGACGTGACTGTGCAGTTTTGACAAAACCCAGCTCTCCGGGTCACTTTTCCATTCTGTTTCTCTCTCTGCTCTCTCTCTTTCTGTTTTCTCACTTTCTGTCTCTGTCTGTTTTCTCACTTTCTGTCTCTTTCTGTTTTCTCACTCTCTCTGCTTCTCTCTCTCTTTCTGTCTCTCTTTCATATCAGTTTAACGCGATACTGTTCCCGGATTCCTCCCGGAGCGCGAGGGGGATCTGAACACGCGCCCGTGGGTCTAAATATATAAACACGGGCACGTGTGCGCCACTGCAAGGAGAACACGCTGCGTTCAGTGTTGCGCACGCGCAGGAGACCCTTATTCAAGGTCCATGTCCAGCTCGCACAAACATGCGCACGGTTCGCCTGCTCGGCTTCTAAGAGTACGTGGTTTCCAACAAAAGCACGTACTCCCCCTTCACTTACAGCACAATCTACCCGTTAGCTAGAACAAAAGAACATACATCTCAGTGTTCTGGCCTGAATAGAATTTGTTATCACAGCGTTCCAGTAGAAGACCATGTATCTCAGTGCATAAGCTAACATACAGATATTTGTATATCAGTGTATTAGAACAGAACACTGTACTAGCTAGAACGGAAAATCTGTTATCTTCGCGTTACAGTACAACGGAACACGTTATCAATGTTCTAACTAGAACAGGCGAACATGTATTAGCTAGCACAGAAGAGTGTTTTATACCAGTGTTCCAGTAGAACAGAAGAACATAGTTCAGTGTTCACTCAGTGTATTAGCTAAAACAGAAGAACATGTTCTTTTAGTGCTCCAGTAGAACAGGAGCATTCTACGCAGGAGTGTGTGTGTGTGTGTGTGTGTGAGACAGTGACTCAGGCTGTCTGAGTTCTGTGAATGAGGATGTACGGAACATTTCTTTAACCTTGTGTTCTGTTGACCTGTCCTTCTGCTCCAGATTGGACAAACTAACTTTAATCTTCTGAAACCAGCCGTCCTTCAGCAAGGACGTTCTGTTCTGTTCATCAGCTCAGATTCCCTCGCTCAGCCCCGTTCGCTCCCTCAGGCCTGAGGCCTGCTAATGCTGTCTTGAGCCCGTCTAATTTCTTCACATTTTGCTTCCAAAGATCCAGACTTTCTTCATTTTTTAAAGCAGTCTTGAGGAAGAGTTCTCCAGGCTTCCTGAAGGACTTTCAAAGACTCTCATTTTCAGTCCAGTCCCTGAACCTGACCAGCTTTGGAGGAATGTTTTTGTTTGTTACACCACACAGTGCCCGAAACAATGGTTCTAGATGATAAGGCGGTGATCAGTATACTGGTGGTGCTGAATGCTGAGGTTTGCACAGGCATAGACACAAAAACAGCCTGCTTGATTCTAGGGCTTTAAAAAGGGCCAGGAAAAGATCACATAAGCAGTGTAGCTGATACTGGACTGTATGGGCCCGTTAATCATTAGGAGTTTGGTTTTTATGTAACAAGTGTAAGATTATTTTTAATAAATGTAAGATGTTGAGACTGAAGGCCTGACAGTGAGGATCAGAGGTCGTAATCAGAAGTTTGTTTATTTGCATGTCAGCTGTTTGCATGTTATGCCGCCGCATGTTTCCTGGACAATGAAAGGCTCGTCTGTCTGATGTTTTGAATAGTTGTTTCCTTTTTGCATCTCCCAAGAAACAACAGAAAGTCGGCGCCCGTGGAGCAATGAACACTGAGGCAGCCTGTTCAGAATAACTGTGTTCTATCATCAAGAACGATGGACACCTTAGACACCAATTTACAGTAGCAATCAGTTATCTGTTCAAAATAACTGCGTCACCTGACGCCTGAGACGTTGTTCTACCAGAGCTTTGAGAAGCTTTTGGTCCTAAAACTAAATCCATTCACGGTGGACGGATGCATGCAGGGCATGTGAAGACAAACAGCACCCAAAGAAAACTGATCAACATTCAAAGAAACACTCAGAGGCACATGGAGCTTCAGTGGGGGTCGAAAGTGAATAAAACAGCTTTTTTTGGACACATCTGGTTCCATTCATCTCCACTCTAATGAATCTCTATAGTGAATCATTTCACACCAAAAGCACTCTGAACCCACAAACACTGGATTATAAGAAATTTCAGAATTCTCCTTAAAAGAGGAAACTGAAACAGAAATGGAGATGAAAATCATTGTTAGGAAAACATGAAAGAGCCACAAATAACACCACTGTTATGCTTTGGCCACACACACACACACACACACACACACACACACACACACACACACACACACACACACACCC
>JBBPDC010154827.1:0-20093 GCA_037974485.1 Hemigrammopetersius urotaenia | reverse complement strand
GAGAGCGCCAGGAAGTGCTCCCCCCAAGCGTCCCCATGCCGCACGGCACCGGCTTCGTGCTGCAGGGGCAGCGCCGTGTCCACAGCCGGTTCGTGCGGTCGCGGCTCAGCGGCCGCTTGAGTAGGAAGAGCGGGGGAGGTCACGGACACTATGGACACTATAGGCATAAAATATATTTGATTCATATAAAACAAACTGCATTTTCTGCATTGTTCTGGCATTGTTTGTTCATTGTCCTAGTCGCTAAAACGTGTTAACATGACGTTTTAAAGATTAGGAAACTATTTTCCTCTGTTACATCACCACCAATCCACAGATCTGAGAAGATTCGACCAAAGAGCAATTTAAGTATCAGTACAGAAGGCTTATCTAGTGCAGCATGTTTAGTTCAGCCTCTTTCTTTGCCGCTAGTAGTAATGTTGATTTTACATGAACTAGTTTTGTCTTTGATAGAGGAGTTCATTTATGAACTTTAATCAATGCTAGCAGGTGAGAGCAATTCTTGTTGCTAATAAATCCAGATCCCTTAGGGTGAGACAGCATGCCCTTGATTCCAGCTGTAGAGCCCCCACAGGAGGGTGATTGGGCCACATAGTCAGAAAGCTCTCTCGTGCAAGAGCTTCTCCATGCAAGCATCGCTCTCCTACCATTCAAACTGGTTTGCCTCACTAAGGGAAGCACCCACTGAGAAACTTGTTGAAAGTGCTCTGGTTACAGGTGATTAAATTATTCACCACATGGCATTAGCTTCTTCCTTAGGGGGTCCAGTGCCATCTACTGTTAGGTGTGTACTGCCAGGACACTGGACATTGCAGGGAACCTGAAGCTGTTGGCTAGCAAAACGTGTGATAGGATATTGATTAATGCAGGTGCTGATTACATTCATCTGTAGCAATCAGAGGTTACTAAGAACAATGTTAAGAGGTGTGTAAATTAGAACAGATGATGTCTGATGCCGTATTATATTCTGGCTCCAACCACGTATTAGGGCAAACCTGGTTTCTTGGCTCAAAACAGTATCCAGGGTGTTGCTCTCATTTCTTGCAGCATAGCCCAAAGCTAGCCGGCAGTGCTGCTCAGGTAGTTGCTGCTGACAAAGCAGTGCCAAGGCCAGGCAGCAGACAAACTGTAAACTGACCGTCTTGAGTCGGCTCCTAGGTCCCACTCTATTGAGACTGTGTCTGCCCCCCAAAATAAACAAAGAAGTTGATAAACTAGTGTGTTCTAGCAATTGAATCAGCCTTTCTCAAGCACCCAGCAAATCCAGCCTCTAAAGCTGAAGAGTGCTGAACATCAGATCATTCACTCCTGTTGTTATAAATGAAATAATCACTGATCAGAATCTTGACACCTTATGTCTTACAGAGACCTGGATTTGACCTGATAAGTTTGTTGCGCTAAATGAGGCCACCGACACTGGCTACAACTACGTACACAATCCTAGACTAAGTAGAGAGGGAGGTACAAGTGGCCTAAGAAACAATCAGAAAACAGGATTTACCTTCACTTTCTTTTAAACCCTTTTTCTTAACATAACTAATCTAGATACAAATAAGAGCTCTTTCTCTCCAATTAATGTCTACAGACAACTGGAGCCTTATAAATCCTTATGAGAATTTAGTTGTCTCCTAGCAAGTACATGTACATGGTGGTTGAGTGATAATTGTTGGAGAGTTTAATATACATTTAGAAAAAGAACAGGATCCTCTTAGTTTTATTGAAAACTTTCCAGATGTATCAGCCCCAGTTGGCTCTCCATATAGTCCAAAAGACTTAAATAGCCTAACTGAATGAAGAGAGAACTCTCTTCAGTCCACATTAAATAAGAATGCACCTGTAAGAGGTATAATGATCAAACACATGCTTTAAAGCAAAATGTTCAAAAACAAGAGAGTAAATGGCAATTAACCAAACTGCAATCTTTCCACTTCGTCTGGAACACTGGCGGAGCACTTACTGCAGCATGTTCAGCCTATCAATCATCTTTTGTTGAATCTAACAAAAATAAGTTTCTATTCAGCACAGTTTCTAAACTATTTGGAATCCAGGGAGGTACAAAATCACAGGTATCTTCAAGCTAGAGTACTGATGATGCATGCATTAAAATTGAAACTAAAGTCTTTAGACAGGAAACTCAAACTCGAAGTTTTGCTCCACCACGTCTGCTGTCTGATACAGACAATACAAATACTGTTCAAAATGTAGCTGTAGTGGAGAGGCTGGCATCTTTTAATCCAGTTCAACAGGCAGAACGACAAAATCTTGATCCATGCTTTTAAACGCCCAAACACTTTCCAGTCTACCCTTTTAAAGAAAGTCAAGTCCCTACTGTTCGCTACTACGTAAACATTGCACAAAATTCCAGTCTGGGTTCTGGTCTCATCACCGAAACAGCCCTAGTAAATGTAGTGAACAATCTTTTACTATCCACTGACAATGGATTTGCATGTTTGCTGGTTTTGCGTTAACACGACTAACCACTGAATTCTATTTAACAGACTAGAAAAACCTTGTCATCACAGGAACAGCCTTATCTTCATTTAGATTATATCTGACAGACTGCTATCAGTTTGTAAGCGTGACCAGGGAATCATCAGCACATACCGACATAGGCTCTGTCTTAGGATCTCTTTTATTTACATTGCCATTACGGACAATTAAAACTTTACTTGAACAATGTATGTCCTATGACTATTGGACATTATTTCTGTAGGTTTATAGTAGATTTTTGTTACACTTTTATAAATGCAATGTGCTAAATACAGTGTACTTTGAAATGTATAATGTACTTTTCTGGTCCTTACCTTGTTACAGGGATGGTCCATCGTTAGTACCTTTAGTTAAGAAACGTGATTGTTCCATATACACTGTTTTTTCTTTTGCTGATGAGTCTTCATCAGCTAAAGAGACTTCCCCATGAGTCTTCCAAAGATTCTAATTGCCTACTTACCATTTAGCTCTGGTGCTGGGGCTGACCCATATCTTTATATACATGCTTCCAATGAAACTACAAAACAGACTGTGAACGTTGACAGACTAACAAATCCCAAGCAGTGGAGTCTGCTGGTGATTAGCATCTTGGTGCTGAGTGCCAGGTCAGGTCACTGGGACAGCAATAGCAAGGAACTCTGCCAGGATCTCCATCCAGTGGGGCAGGGTTATAAATAAAGCCACATGTGGATTCATAAATAGTATAGACAAAACAACCTTCAAATCAAACCCAACAAAAAAGGAATGAGGAGCTGCTATCCTTCAACCTTGTGTTTGGATCCAAGTGAGAGTCATTAAAACCTAATCTGAGGAACAAGAGTTGTAGCCGTAACTTAGGTTAGAACAGCTTCCCTGAACATAAAATGGATACTTTCAAATTCTTCATGTTCTTTTACAGGGTTCATGCATGTATAATTCTTTGGTTCATTCTACAATATTCTAATGATTTTCTACTTTTTTTAACAGATCAATTGCTTTTGTTGTATAGTCCGAATCACATGGAAGGAAAAGAGGAGTCTTAAACTGTATTTTGTTACGTTTCTTAACTGAGTGATGAAATGCCAAAATCATTTCATCTGAAAGCTTCTCTTCTTTAATAAAGGCACAAAAGTAATAGTTTTATGGATATAATTCCGTAAACACATGGACGCCAGCATTGACTGCAAAATGTGTCCACGGTTCTTTTGCTCATCCAATTACAAAAAGGAACAAAAGTTGAGTTGACAGATCACAAACGAAATGTTTTTGTTCTTCTCCTTTGATGAAAGGTCTGGATGTAACTCAATCTCTGTGACAATCCAAGTGAAACACATTTAATTAAATCCAATGGTGTGGGTTACCAGAGAATAGAGAAGAATGAGGTAATAATAAAACGGGAGGAAAAAAGACAGATGCAGTAGACCTCTCACAAGAGGACAAGACAGTGAGATGGGGACAAATGAACCGATAAGGACAACAGTTTTTTCCTTTCTAAAAAACAGGTAACACAATATCTAACCTGTTATGACTCGTCAGATATAGGCAAGAAATGAACTATACATAGACGATAGTGACAATCTGTAACAATCTAATCTTCTTCTAAACACTGCTGAACAACATACATCAATAACAACAAAATGTCAATATTCACTACAGGCCAAAATGTTTGGAAGTTCCCAATGATTTTTACAAACACATTTAGGCTTGATATCTAAAATCCCATTGGTTTAGAGTGCTCTACTCTTATTCTGAAGCTGGAATGTAAAAGTGGGTTCCTTCCAAGGCCTAGCAGATATGATTTCCCTCCCCTAATTCCAGCAATGCTAAATTGGCCCTAAGAGTGAGTTTGGGTGTCTGCCCTGCGATGGGCAGATGACCTGAACAGGCTTTTCTCTGCCTTTTCTCTGCCTTTAAACCATAAGTGCTATGATAGGCTCCAGAGCCTGTTGTGTTTTAAAGTAGGCATAAAAATAATTTCAGTGGATTGTGCCACAACTGAGCACCAAATAGGTTGTCCCCAGATGTGTATTATTGTAACAAGATCATATCTGGCTCCACAAAACCAGCAATGTGGTCCGATGTTAGACATGGACCAGTCACAGTCAGGTGAAGGTCTCAGAACAAACTATGTGGCCTGTTTAGCAGGCAATTGCACAATATGAATGTCTTTTCAGCCATTATGGCATGGTTTTGCTTTGAAATCTTTTTAGGTTGAAATATACTGTTATCCTAACACTCACATGAAGGCCTTGCACATTTAGCTGATGAGTGCAGGTGTGTTTACATTTACGGCATTTATCAGACGCTTTTTCATTTCTTTCCAAAGCGACTTCCATTCTCTAACTACAGAGGACAGTCTCCCTGGAGCAACTTGGGGTTAAGGGTCTTGCTCAGGGACCCAGTGGTGGTGTGCTGAAGGTAGGATTTGAACCCATGACCTCTTGGTCCAGAGGCAAGTATCCTACCCACTGGGCCACCACCACCCTGTTTAATAAGAAAAAGGTTAAACTCTGCATTGCTGTGGTCTGGAAGGAACACGACTAGGCACTCCTCCTTTAGATCTTCATGAGGGAAGGTCCTTCATCCTGTTTGTAAATAGTAGACCCTTACATTGACCAGTTTTGAATTCTTCAAAAACGAATGTTGCACATCTGATTCTGTTCATCAAGCCTCCAGGAGCATCTGAAGGTGAGAATGAAGATGTGGATATTATTAGATTTGTTCTACATTATTATATTACTCTCTTTTTATAAACTACCACTGCTTCCAACATTTTTAGCTTGTAGTGAAGTAGAGAACTAGGAAACTTTTAATCAGTTTAATCACAACAAATCAAGATTTCAGTTTGGAATTACCTTCTATCCTTTACGATTTCATTAGCAAAACACATATGAAAGATCGTCCCAGTTTCAGACCTCAGAAATAGGGAGTGATTTCTAAACCCGAGTGGGGGGGTCCTGGGACATTTGTGTCTCAAAGACTTTGATTCCTGCATGCTGTTTCTTCCAGAGGGATACAGTTGTTCAGATGGTAAACTCTCAACTCTGCCTCACTATTCATTAAATAAAGCTGTGTGTTATGCAACTCATAGGACAAGAGCCAATTAATTATTTGGTTTCTGGTCTCCAGCATTGGCAGCACATCCAGAGAAAGAAGACTATGAGCTTTTTTCTTTCTTCTCTTTGGAATGGTCATATGAGAGGGGGACACCCCCCACATCACTGAAGTCATCTACACTTCATGCATCCCGGACTGTGTGTGGACTCTATACCAGATAATCTATACTTATTGAGTCCTTCATGTCTTTAACACTTGCCTCTCCATTCATTTTAGGGATAGCTAAAGACAGACATAATCAGGAACTGATAAGAAAGAAATGAAAACAGCAGGGATCCTTAAAATGCATGAGTGAGGGTGTAACTATGCAGACTAGAATGGAACATGTCACAAGTAAAAAGATGTCCAACAATCCATCATAACATGTTGATCTACTAAAAAAAATACATATTTGTGTAAAAGATTTAACAAAGAAAAAATCCCTTCACTGATTCGAAATCTTCACATTGCTATTCTATTTATATGTAATTACACAATTGCACATATAATTACATAGTAATAACAAATAATACAATTAAAAGCATTTACATTCAGAATCAACTGGTTTGCAGGGATGTGGTTAACGGTGTTAAAGCTGGCTATCAATTAGTGATATCAGTTGAATGTTTGGAATCCAAACAAAAGCAGGTCGTCTTGCAGTTTCTGCCTGTATTATGCACTGTCCATCAATTTCAACAAGATATCAAAGCATTTGCTGCAGAAAAGAATATTCTAACATGCATCTGCCACCTCCATACTTCATTGTAGCATTGTTCTTTAAATTAAGAAATGGGCAGTGTTAGGTTAAGCTTAATCTCATCTCATCTTTTAATGATTAATGGGTGAATCTCCTGTAGGCCAAAAGCTTTTAACAAGTGACCTTTTTTTTTAATTCAAATATGCACTATTTGTTAAATGCACAAATGTATAACATTTGACAAATGTTCAAATTCTGAGTATAGTTGTGACTGCCCTACTGCTCTTCAAGATGAATGCAATCCGATCCTCACAAATCATTCAAGAACAGTAGAACCTGTTATTTCAGTAAAAGGGGGACAAACTCCCTATTAATTGATTTCAGAGAAAACACTTTTGTTTGGACATACTATAAGGTGTAATTACAGTTGGATGACGCTACACTGGTGTAACTGAACATGATAACAGCGATGGGTAAATGTAATTGCAAGCAATTTTGAAACATTTGACTTTGCCCGTTCATCATGAAATGTTTGTCATGTGTATAAAGCCTAGACTACAGACTAGACTACAGACCCGACTACAGACTATGGAACAGAGTGGACAACAGGGCCTTATGGTTAGGCCAAGAGAGTTATGTGGCTTTGCGCATACAAACACCAGCATGTGTTTTCCAGCTTGCTATAATTCATGCATTCATGCTTTGATGGTAGTGAAATCAGTTATGACAGTAGTTGAGGCTGTTTCTGGATGTTGACAGTAAGAGACATCCATTGCGTTTGGTAACAGCATGGCCAAATGACGTAGTGTAAAGGTTGACCAGCTGGAAGTAGGTATGCACCACACATATACATATATACGCACAGACACACACTCTCTCACACACACACACAGACACTCTCTCTCTCTCTCTCTCTCTCTTTCACTCACACACACACACACACACACTCTCTCTCTCTCTCTCTCTCTCTTACCCACACACACACACACACACACACACACACACACACACACACACACACACACACACATTCCAGTCTTTGTTTGATCCTTTCAAGCCAGAACTAAGATTTTCATGACATATAGGGTTTCAGTACAGAACAGAAGAAAGAGTGGACGGTGACAGCAGGCCCAGAGCTGTCCAGCTTACAACACATCAAACTGACCTTCTCTTCAAAGCAGCACACACACGGCACTGTTTTATATTTTGCCATGAACATCAAAAAAAGTCCCACTCTGTGCCTATAGACTATTCTTCCAGTCTTCTGTGTGGAAATGGCTGCAATATTGGGTTTCTAATAAATAAGGTCATTTTTTGTTATCTTTTAAAACTTTTACATACATGCACTGTATAAATACCTCATAAACACTTACTGTGGAGTCCCCTTGATACTTTACAAACTGTTGCTGATTTCCTGGTTTACCAAGCGTTATTGTTATCTTTCTTGCATTCTAACTAGCAAACTAACTAGTGAACTTGGATTAGCAAACTACAATTACTAATCCCTCGACTATTACAAGCTGAACGCCTGTCTTGCTTTGGATCTCATTGGTCAAAAAAAAACTGTTTACAGTTGATTTTAAAATGTGTCCTGTGTGTGTGAACAGCATGGAATACAATGACCACCAAGACACACAGAGATCATTTAAACCTACTGCGATGTTGGTCTGGGACACGTTTAACCACATATTCTTTGTAGAATAATCGCTAATGCATCCTGATTAGTCCCAAGCAAGGACTTCATAGGAAAATGTCAGTGACAGTGGACCAGTGCTGGAAAAAATTAAAAGCAGTGTCAAATAAAACATCTGAAGCATACATAAAGCCAAAGACAACAACAGCAAGTCTGGATAGAACTGGATGACTTTCCCACTTGAGTTGCATGAAATGTTGTGCAAGCATCCATCGTTTTGTTCTGTGGAAGGAGGTGTGCTGGATTCTGAGCTGTACTGCCGGCTGTTTGAAGTAATGAGAGGACACTGCAGGTTTAATGTTTTTACTGAAACTACTGTTACACAACATTATAGTATGTTGTCAGGGGAGAATTTTGATGATGTAGGCATAGATTTTTGCATGGTTGTTTCAGGCAGTAGTCGTGTAGGCAGTATTGAAATCTTGACACAGAGGTGTGCCAGAGCATGGTTCAGTTGGACTCGGGCGCAGTTCGCATGTAGTGTGACGTCACGTTTTTGCGATGCTCCAAAACCATTTTTTGTGCCACAAAAGTGACAGACCTGTTTAGCAACAGGCTGTGAGAGGTCTGTGGACCCCCGCGGACCAAACGACTCAAAATTACTATCAAAAAAGTAAACAGAGCAATGGACTCTACTGCGTTCAGCGAGAGCGCCGCTCATCCTGTTTATCCTGAAACCGTCGCACCATAATGACGTAAGCGTGCTCCGGCACCAAAGCTGAAACCCAATGTGAGTGCGGGCCAGAGGGGGAGTGGGGAGGGGGGACAATCGTACTCGGGTCCGGTTCACGGCAACCATGCCTAGTGTGAGTACACCCTCATTGAACATTGAAATAGCTCTCTACACACATGTGTAGACAGGGCACAGCTTAGTAATACTAAAACTGAGATAACTGTTGAAAAGTTTGGGAGAAAAGTTTAAAACAAGACACAGAGCAGGCACACTGCAGCAGACTTCTTCTTCTTTTTATGCCGGTTGACAACTTTTCAGTGTATTACCACCACCGCTGGGCTGTGTGTGTGTGTGTGTATAATAGACCCCTGAAATTCACAGGGTTACGTGAATTTGTGTTAAAAATGTCTAAAAGCCAATACTTTTGTCCATATAGTGTATGTATGGAGGAGTGGAACTAAAGCAGAATAAGAAGGTTAGAGGTTAATAGGAGCAAGACTAACCATCACAATGAAAGCGAAAAAGAAAAATAGAAAGGGTTAGCAGGAGGAGAGCTGCTAACAGCTCCCTGAATGCATGTCAGGAATTCCTAGCTGCTGACCTTTGTGGAAAATGACAACAGGCACTTGTGAAGGTTGTGTAAGTCACCATCCTCTGTTACTTGTCTCCAAATACAGGATTCAGACACAGTCAAACACACTCACACACACACACACACACACACACACACACACACATAAACTTGCCTCAAGGCACTGGGTCTATAAGCCGACCTGAATTTAGCCAAGGTGTCATTGTGAAAGTTTCTGACAATGTATACCAGATGTTGGCCTTCAAGGCGCCAGTATTGTGAATGTGGATAAAGCCTATTGATGACAGCCTAAACTGCAAATGCCATTCCTGTTTTCTGTAGCTTTAGGTTTCATTTTGGACCATTGTTTTTAACTCCTCAAAGTCTAAGGGCCTGTATGTGACCCCATACTCTTGTAAGGACAGAGCTTAGAAGCAAATCCATTGCTTAGACTATTTTCCTTTACGGCAACTGGCATGTACTTTTCCACCTTTTCAGAAAAATGAGTTTTGGCTAAGTTCTTATCTTAAAATGATCATAAAACAAATTAACCCAAAAAGTAGCTTTTAGCGACAATACTGAAGTCAGTTCCTCTCTCCACCAGTGGTTAGGTTCTCTAGAACAACATTTCTTATCAGACCGAGCTGAATGACTCACATCTTAATCATCAAATCAGGCAGAAAGCTTGAAAAACGCCTGGAATACACTGAAATGCGTTCAGTGTATCGTCTGCAGTAAATTACATTGAACAACAGTATAGAAATCAGGTTGCAAATGTTGTAGTATTTCTTAAGCAGCTTTATAATAGACCTAGGGGTCACTGAGGTTATTAACAAACATACCAGCATTGCAGTCATTGTTTGTTATGGCTTCTGAAGACCTCACAATTGTTGAGATCCTTCTTTTGAGATGAAGTGGTGTGTGTATGTGTGTCTTCTACTCCCTCTCCTTCCGTTCCTCTTTTCCTAATCTGATTATTGTCCGCCTCTCCGAGGTGCTGACTCAGCCTGTTTTGATAAGGGGAGAGAGAGCATGGTCACAGTGTGAGGTCACAACCTCTGTGCACGTGCAAGAGATATGTCATAGGGTGGCTGTGGTCATCTGGGGGTCGAAGTTCATTTTGAGGTCGGCCGCTTCCTCTTTGTTTGTTTCAGAGTTGAGGTCTGAGTGTGTTGATTGTGGCGATTGTGTATTCTTATTATTGTCAGTACTTCTAGGACCGCTTGGGTCATAAAATAGCACCTATGAACAATAACCTGTGTAATGGCTGCAAAAACATCACTGTAAAAAGTAGCTGTCAGCAGCATATCAGAACATTATGGCTTGTTTCATTACTTAGTAGTCATTGTAGCCTTTTGCTAAGTGGGCTTTTTATTGTTACATTTTGTTCACACCTCAGAAAAGCTAAATGTCATGAAATCGCCTTTAAATATCATGTAGGTTTGCCTGGAGTCCTGGAGTCTGGTCTGTCTGTGCTATCGCCGGCATTTGGACTCGGACTTCTCTCAGATGCGGTCATTGGTCTCTGCAACAATTCTAGCCAGTCTTGACTCCAGTTGCAGTAAAAATCAGTGTTGCAAGTGAAACAGCTCTAATTGAAGTAAATAATGTGGTCCTACAGTGGCTTCACTCGCCTTTTAAACATTACAAATGAAAATGATCAGCTTAAAGTAGAACATATACTGTGTTTCCAGCTCCACAAAAGCACTAAACTGGCCAGTAAATGTTTCGACTATGGCTCTGTCACGCAGCATTTACATGAGATTTACACAGATGCGACACTTTAGGACCATGTAATCTGCTCCACTTTTACTGAGGTGTCTCATTGTTTCTTAGCCCATTTTACCTCATTCATCAAAGATCAGGAACCTTATAGGACCATTAGTGAGCAGGTATTATTTGGTTTGTGGATTATGGTCAGTAAGGCAGTGAAATTGACATTGTAGTGGAATGTGTGTGTGTGTGTGTACTGCACAGAATGACTCACATAATAGTGCTGCTGTAGTTAGAATACACTGTCCATTTACTGTCCACATTATTAGACACATCCAACTTGGACCACCTTGTAGATGTAAGTTCATGCAAGAAGTGACTCAAGTGGATGGGGGTTCATGCTGGGCTAAAACTCTTCTGAGGCAGTGCACTGGTCCGTTCTGCCCTCATATCTCTGCTTCCTGGACTATAAATCAGTCTACTGCGGTTCATGCTGCCGACCCTGCGGTTCCTTGGTGTTCAGAACCTCACGTGGACCCTCAATACCATCTCCATTGACAAGGAAGCCCAGCAGTGTCTCTACTTCCTGTAGAGACTGAGGAGAGCTCACTCCCCAACCCTCAATCGTTACAAAGTTCTACAGAGGGATTATGGACAGAGCAGCTGCATCACAGCTTGGTATGTGAATCGTACAGCCTCGAACCACAAGACCCTAAAACGGATCCTAACAGATCATCAGGGTCTCTCCCTTCTCTGTCCCCTCTGACCTTTGCGTTACATGCTGCAGCCACCAAGCTACCAGTATTGTGGATGACCCTATTCAGCCCTACCAGACTCTCCTCTTCTCCACAGGCCATCGGACCTCTTAAACAGGTGCGTGCAGAGGTGTATGTCTCGGCGTGGTTCCGGGAAGGGGAGGTGTTGGTGGGGGGTGGGGGGGGGGGTGGAGTTGTCACTTCTTCTGCTCTTTTGCTGTCCCTGAATAGAATAATTTACAGTTCTCTTTTAAAGAATATAACTTACAAAACCAGTAGACGGGTATCTATGTCTATTATGTTTTTGATTCTGATGGTTCAAACAATTTGCAACCAGTTCCAACCTCTTTCCACGACCTTCTAATTTTTTGCACAATCAACTTCTTGTATGTTAGAATACAGTATCTGACACAATACTGTTTTCACTCTCTTTTGGTAAGGTTGGGCAGCTGGTAGTCTAGTGGTCAGGGCATTTGCCCTGCAGTCGGGAAGTTGTGGGTTCCCAAGACCGCCAGGTACCTCTGAGTGACCCAGGGTATTGTCCTGTCCTGTCTGCATGTGTGTAGTCCTGTGTTGTTTTTGCCCTGTTGTTTTGTTGCTCTTGTGTTGTTCTTGCACTCTTGGTCTTAATCTCCTTTTACTGTTTCTTATTTTGTTCTGTCTGCTCTTTAGGCCTTGTTCTTGACGTGTCCTGTGGTGGAGTTATGTTGTTTCATTTCACTGTGTACTGTGTATATGTCTGCAATGATACTTTTTTATGTTGCACAATAGGGCTGCACAATATATCGAAAATTTACCGCCATCGCAATATCAACATGCAAAAAATATACATATCACAATTATTGACTGAACTGCAATAAATGCTGTTTTTCCAAAACTCTTCACCCAGTGCAACCGAGAAGAGGGCAAAAAAAATCACTGGGCAGTTTTTTCATCTTCTGTGCTGCTGTTATATTTTGTTCTTTTTCCTAATTTTTCTGGCTAAGAACTTACTATAATTTAAATTATGTTTATATTTATTTAAGATTTAAAGTAATTATTTATTTTTTTTGTTCAATGGTTCAAATGTTTAATGGGAGGCATTCAAATGCTCTGTTTAAGTAAATTCTTTAAAAAAAATGCATGTTGGAATGGAAGTATTGCATGTATTTTTTTTTTCCCTGCATAGACTAGTCAGCATCTGGAGTCTATGTTACCAGCAAATCCAAAGCAGAAAAACATTAACACTATAAAGGCTAAGTTTTTACTCACTTATCACTTGTGATATCGCCATCGCAACATTATCTCAACATTATCGCATATCGCATGTTTTCCTAATATCGTGCAGCCCTATTGTACAATAGTCCTGAAGGAATGTTTTGTTTTTGTGCAGAAAGTTAAATGTCTAATTGGCTGTGTTAATCATAGATTAGAATTGATAGTTTGTGTTAATCATCATCTAGTCTTTCATCAGTGGTCAGTGTTTGGCCACAGGAACTGTTGGCTGCATATTTTTGGTTGGTGGACAGTTTTCAGTCCAGCAGGGATGCTGAGGTGTTTAAAAAGTCCAGCAGCACAGCTGTGTGTGGGGTCCACTTTGCGTGGTACACACACACACACACACACACTCACACACACACTCATCCACAGTGTCACCGCTGTGCTGAAAATGATCCAGCATTCAGATAATACCTGTTCACTGGTGATCCTGTGGGGGTCCTGACATTCAAATGCAGATAAACAGATGGTCTGCAGCTTGTCATTTTAAACAATAAAGTGCATTTAAATGGTAATTAGAACGATAAACTGCTCTGAGTGTAAATACAAGATAGATGTACCTAACAAAGATACTTTTCACTGTATATCTTATACATTAGAACTTGTGTTAATGTTAAAGCAGAAGAGGAGGTCAGTATCATAAATCTTGTTCTTTGCTTTAAGGGTCCACAAACCAATATTATGCAAAGGCTCTTTAAATTTACAGAAGTTTCTGGAACCCTTATTTTTAACAGTGTACTGCCTGGACAGATAAGAACAAATAAGAGGAAGTCATTTTTTGAAGGTATTCTGATGCTAAATGAGTTTCATTGAGGCATTGTTGAGTTTCAGTGGGTTCTCACTGTTTAATGTTTAATGCATTTTTATTCAGTAGCATTGATTTTGTGGCATGGATTAGTTGCAGCAATTAGCATCATCTGTAGCAGAGCTTTTCAAAGTGTGTTATCTCCCATATTTTTGTGATTATGCATCTTCATGTATTATCTCTTCAGAACAGCATGCGGCTGAGCAGATTTTCCGGAATGTGGTGGATTCTGAGCGACGTAATCTCCACAGAGGCTTGGCTTGCCGAGAGGAGTCAAGGCATATCCAGGCATGAAAGTTTTTACAAACTCACCAAAACGGGGCCTGCTATTCTATACCGTTTGTGCTTCAGCAAATATGAAACCAGTGCTGTTGTGCCTACTCTTGTCTGTATTATATAACTGTAGTTTGAGTAGAGGCTGTTTTGTTTGGGCTTGTTCAAAATTCCTACTTTGACAACCAGATTTTTAATGAAGTCAAACCTGGTGTTGCAAGACTAGCAGTCCAGTCTTTGTGCCATTTAATATTTGAACCTTTCAGTGTTTTCTCAGATTGTGGTAGAAAACAAAGGTGGTGTTATTTGGAGAGATGCAATCTATGGAAGAAGCCACAAAACATGTTGACGATGGATGGGTGAAAATTGGTCATTTCCACTGTGCTATAGGGGAAAAAACTACTAATAAAATAAATTTGTAAATAGAAACAGTGCGAAAACAATGAAACAATGCGAAACAATACGATTTTAGACTCTGTTGTGCATTGCAAGGAATAATAGACCCAGTCCAAGATTGCAAAATTTGATTTATGCCAAATGTTTAATTTGAAAGATGGTGAAGTTTCCCATTCAACAGCGGCTTTTGGCCAAACCAACTGGCAAAGCTTTACATAGATTTCTCTGCAGTTTTGAGGAAAGGTTTAAAACAAAGCCACCATTTTAAACAGTTACATTCCTTTAATTCTGGTTTCCCAATAAATGCTCCAAATGCGCTAAAAACACTAAATGCATTAACTATTGTTAACATAACTCATCGTTCCCAATCCCTCGTATTATCCTGTCAGCACCTTTTGGTTGCTGTGGATGACTAATCTGAGGTATTCAGCATTTGCTTCACCATTGCCAAAACATCGCCAGAAGCTCTCTGTGGCCTGATCCCAACAGAAACATTTTACTTTGGTTGGTTCTCTGTTCTCTGAACCCCCCCCCCTAATCCATACTGGTAGGAGTATGTGTATCCCAGCTGATGCGAGGCGAACTGCGACTTGTTTGAGAAAACTTTGAGAAGCCGATCCCAAGTCCGCCAGGAGAGACGTTTGAGCTCGGCGAGTGAAAGGGAGGCACTTGCGCGATTAGTTGAGCAGAAAGTTCAGCTAATGGAAAGTGAGAGAAGTTACTCATGCGTGAGCGTGCAGGTGTCAGCTTTTCACCTAACATAAAGGATTGAGGGCTTTTTTCCCCTTTAAACACTGACCTCTCCGTCTCCGTCAAATATGCATTACTCGATCAGGGAGCACAGAAAGTACTTAAAGCATCAGCAAAAATCGATGACGCATTAAGTAAAAGCAGTATTATGTTCCAAACGGAAAGCCCTGTTTCAGAACCTTATCTGGACGATGCTCTGCGAGAGAAAATGAGAGAAGAGTTACTCTGTCAGTCATCCGAATCAATGAAATCCAAAGGTTTCTTTTTGGATTCAATTAGTCGTTTGACTATTCCACGCCCCTTTTTTCAAGCTTTTCGAATATCAACCAGCATAGATGGCTTGGAGCCACTGGCAATGTGGTATGTTTTGATCTTGAATACTCATAAATAAAATTATTCTTAGGGGTCATAACTCAGTTCATTTACTTCTGGGAGCATGCAGGAATAACAAGGCTTTGGAATTATTGACCAGATTCTCTCTAAGGAAACACCTGCTTGTCTGTGGCTTTTTACTTTAGGCCTATTTCCAGAGACTCTTGGGATACAAGAAAAAAATCTCTGCTTTATTCAGGCTAAATATTTGATTAGCATGTACTGGAAAAACACGAATGCACCTCCTCTGAATTTTTGGATAGGTTTTGGATAGATGAACTTTCCTCTTATGTAATATTCAGTTAGCATAATGTTAAAAAGTGCTGCATTTGAAACAAAATATGGGATATGTTTATATTTTGAGAGAGAAAAAAATGTCAGGAAAAAAAACGGTTCACTATTATTTCAGTGTTTTAGAATGAATTTATACAGATTTTGGGATTGACTGACACTGAACATACAGTGCAAACACACAAATGTGGTAGCATTTTATCAGACCAGTGGTAAAAAACGTTCCTTTTCGATTTGAAAATCTGTACATGATTTGTTATTCTGATTCTGCCTCTGATGAATCAAGTAATAAAATCAGAAATAATTTAACCTAAAGGGAAATTCTTTTGTCATTAGCATTTAGCATTTGACAATAGATTAAAATAACAGCGGTGCAAGAACAAGAATTGTATTGTAACAGCATAACTGTAGCACTGACATTGCTGTGTGTAAGATTTATTGTGCTGTGTGTACCAGGGGGTCAGTAGTGCAAAATGTTTTCTGAAAGTGACTTAGTGTTCATACAATAAATATCTAATGAATGCAATAAAATTGCAGCATATGATGAGGAGCTGAGATTTAACATTCTAACCTAATTATGTATCATTTAGAATCATCTGTTGGTTATTTTATTGCAAATATAGTCAGTTATTCAGTAGTGACAGTCCTGTCTTGTTCAAGACTGATCTTGTTCTTTAGGTCTTGCTCTGCTAATCTCAAAATCCGAGATCTGTAACTCCGCCCCCCCGTCGCTCCCAGACTTTTCCTTCCTGCCAGATGGGAACACCCACTGGTGTAAATAAACTAGCATACTTGCCAAAATGGCCTGCCAGCGCCTGCCCCCCTCTCACCTCAATTCACCGAAAGAACCCGTGATATTTTCAGTCTTCAAGGAAGCGCCCGAGCTTTTTATGTGCTTGCCGTCAGACTCAGATTATTGTTCCACGAGCTGTAATTGCATACGAATGTTTTAAAATACACTGGACATCTAGAGTTTAAAGCCCCCCCTATCATATACCCCAGAGGTCCGCTTATGACATTTGTGATATTGCATATCAAAAACAGCCGTGGTTCATTTCTACATGACCTCTCTTTATCTCATAGAACTAAACAGGCTGCTTTTTGTGGGTTCTACCAACTTCACTACGAAACACAATGTACTTAAAATGCATTTAATC
The DNA here is from genome assembly GCA_037974485.1 of Hemigrammopetersius urotaenia. Classification (NCBI taxonomy): domain Eukaryota; kingdom Metazoa; phylum Chordata; class Actinopteri; order Characiformes; family Alestidae; genus Hemigrammopetersius; species Hemigrammopetersius urotaenia. The sequence goes on along the minus strand of JBBPDC010154827.1, from coordinate 3,125 downwards.
CCCCCTAATTTACCCCTGAAAAGACACCAAACCCCTTCATTTGAATTAAGTGGCCGTTCATTTGTGAAACCCATCCCTTAATTTTACTTCAAAATAGGAGTTAAGGAATGAGTGTGAACACCCTAAATCTTAAATTTAAGATGTTAGTTCATGAGGTTCTATAATTTAAGGGGCAAATTTGAAAAAGTAAGGGCAAAATTCAGTAGTTTTACCCCTCAGTCAGACTTAATCTGTGCACTTTTATCCCCGTAATTGCTTGCATGGGTCAAAATTAAGGTCATTTTAAGGGGTAAAATTAAGGCCTTTGGTTTGCTAGTCTCTGTTCTGATTTGACTTCGCAGTATTGTCCCTAATTCTGTGCAGGACTGAACAGCCTGCAGTGTTTCCCACATATTGATTTATTCATGGCAACCCACCACAATATCAACATTGACCCCCCCGTTGAGGTTTACACGTTGTATATAGCAGTTTCTGTTGCGACACATAACTTTTCTCACCCCATTAAGTATGTTTTATGAGGCCATGTTTCCTTTCAGTTTGTGATGACTCCTAATATATGTTTAAGGAATAATCTGGATGAAAAATATTAATTTAAACAGTCAGCCAAGACATGATTGCGGTCCACATTTTGCATCATTTAGTAATTTGTAATACAGGGCGGCTGGTAGCCTAGTGGTTAGGGTGTTTGTCCTGCTATCAGGAAGTTGTGGGTTCGATTCCCAAGACCGCTACGCACCTCTGAAGTACCCTGAGCAAGATACCGTCCCCACACACTGCTCCCCCGGGCTGTTACTTGCTGCCCTCTGCTTCACTTGGTGAATGGGTTAACTGAATATGGCTCTTTGTCAAGATAGCACAGACTTGTCAGTGTGGTTTAAAATGCAGCATGATTTACTGTGAGCTATAAAACTGAACAAAACTGCCTGGAAGCCAAATGTTGCGGACAGCCATTTGTTTTACCAACCATCTCAGGAGTAGGAGTGAGATCCAGAGTTGCTTTGTGTTTATCAGTCCTGGTGTTGACTGGGAGGAGTGCCTGTCATGATAAGGTTTATTTTAGTCATACTGTGTCCTAAACCACATTAACAAGTCTGCACTGCCTAAATTAACAGCTGGACATAGTTAAGGACATTGAGAGGAGTTGTAGTGGTGTATTTTTATATAAACTATTTGGGTGACCAGCAACTTCCAGTATTTATGAACAGCATTAGCCTTAATAGCAAATTTAAAAAGCAGCATTTCACTACAAAACACAATATACTTAAAATGTGCTTAACCCTGCCTTAATCTATCCCTGAAAATACACCATTCAAAACTTCATTTGAATTAAGTGGCCATTAATTTGTGAACCGGTCCCTTAATATTAGCTTAAAAGGGGATTTAAGGCATGTGTGTGTAACCCCTAATCTTCAATTTAAGGCATTCATTCAGGAGGTTCTATTATTAAAGGGCAATCTTGAAAAAGTAAGGGGGGAATTCAGTAGTTTACCACTTAATCTGTGCACGTTTCCCCTTCATTTTCCTTAATTTCCTGGAATTTTTAAGGGGTAAAATTTAGGGGTTTGGTTTTGTAGTGATTTGAACACGTGTCTTGGCCGATTGACTATGTCTGGGGTGGGTGGAAAACAGTGTTAGTTGGATTTTTCTACCAAATCTTATCATTTCTACCACCACTTAATCCTCACTAGGGTCGTGGGTGCCCAGAGCCTTCCCCAGGGTAAATACAGGGGCGTGAGGCATGAACTCCCTCTGAGCTGGGCACTAGCCCTCCCACACCATTCACTCACACCTAGAGTCAATGTAGAAACCACGATTCACCAGACGGGCATGTCTTTGGACTGTGGGAGAACCGGAGACCCCAGAGTAACCCATGCCACCATGAGGAGAACATGCAAACTCCACACATGGACCCAGATTCCAACCCCCAAACCTGAAGGTGTGAGGAAACCCATTCTGCTGAACCTTTCCTTTAAAACTGAACAAAAATTATTAGAAACCTAAACAACATAAGCAAATAACTTCATGACAGAGCAAACTTTGGGACAATGCCATACTCCATGTTGCTAAGTCAACACTCAAATCTGTTTACACCTCCTTTGGATCAAAAGAGTTTCAAGGCTTAACAGTAGTTTGGGAAACGGCTAGACCATTATTGAGCATTAATTCTAAGGAAGCCATATTGATAACCATGAGCCTGAGTGTTGCGAAACCTATTCAAAGCTTCAGTGGAGAGCGTTTTATGGTTAAAAAACATTTGCAGCCGTTGTTTATTTAATTTATAAGTACCAGTAAAGAAATCCAGATTTCCAAAGAAGGAAACGTCTCTTCAAACTAAGACAAGTAATGGGTCTTTTCTCACACTACCCTGTGTGTGCTCATGTGTATATCAGTCTGGCTGTCACATTCTCTAGTTATCTTTAACTTCTCTATATGTGTGTGCAAGGACCTATAGAGAAGCTTATTTTACACTCAACTTCTCAACTTCTAACAGTTCTAACACCTAGCACAGCTTAAGTGTCACTAAGCTTGTTGAAACACACACACAGTCACATACACACACTCACATACACACTCACTTACACACTCACATACACAAGTACCTCTTGGGCTTAAGATAATTCTTGTGAGCTTTGAAGATGCAGATCATGTGGAAAGAAATTGCGTGTGTGTGTGTGTATGTGTGTGTGTGTGTGTGCATGTGTGTGCACGTGTGTGTGCATGTGACCATGCGAAAAAGTCAAAATGATGGTAGAAAATAGGATCAGGAGCAGTAAATGAAGTAGTAATGTGTCTATCTGTCAATATCTGTCAATAATCTTATTCACGAAGGTCTTCTCTTATTATCTCCATAAAGACTCTTTTCTTTCTCTCCTGGTCGACCTGAGGAGGATGGGTTCCCCTTTCGAGTCTTGGTTCCTCCTGAAGTTTCTTCCTCCAGCTTCCCCCTCGCCTCTAGTGGTGCAACGGATCAAAAAAATCACGGTTCGGATCGGATCATGGTTTTAAGTTACGGATCGGGTCAGTTTTCAGATCAGCAAAAAAAAAACAAGACAAATTAAACTTTTCATTTATTTAAGTATTTTTGCCCATTAAAAACATTCCACGCAATTATATAAAGACAATAT
>JBBPDC010154797.1:0-20102 GCA_037974485.1 Hemigrammopetersius urotaenia | reverse complement strand
TTGAAATATTCATTTATCGGCCATTATAAATGCCGATACCGATAGTTTGGAAAATGCCTAATATCGGCCGATAATATTGGCCTGCCGATATATCGGTCGGGCTCTAATATCAAGGGTTCTCAAACTTCATATTCAAAGGTCCAGATCTAAATTCTAGATAAGGTAAAAGGTCCAGGAAGACAAGTGATAAGCAAATCCCTTTTATTAAATTGAAATTTCAATCAAATTTTGCTTACAATATACAACCAAAGGAAATGGTGCTGTTTGCCTATAATTATTTGCTTGTGAACCAAATCCACTCTCACTTTTGACAGTAAAGTGTAATATGCACTACTAGATATTAGGGATCACACAAGATGGCGCCGTCACGACTGCTCCGACCTCTTTTTCCTTGTTTTCGTCTTTATATTATAGGTCATCACCAGTCGTATAAGCATTTCACTCCATATCATACTGTGTATAATGTGTACATGACAAATAAAATTTGAATTTGAATTTGATATTTAGAGACTAGATATTTAACAATAATCTTGATTACCTTGATTAATTAGTTTTATAGCTCACCCTATAAAGTGGTGACAGGACATAACACCTCGTTCCCTGGTGACTCTTATAATGACGCAGGGATTTCACTCACTCAGGACTGCACGTGCACGCCTGTTAGCCTTAGCGGATGTGGTTGGATGAGTTCGGTGTGGAAGTACTTGATTGGCCACACAGAGCCCTGACCTCAACCCTATCCAACACACTTGGGATGAACTGGAACGGAGCTTACAGAACAAATGAGCCCAAATTCCCACAGAAACTTCAAAATCTTGTGGAAAGCCTTCCAAGAAGAGTGGAAGCTGCTCTGCCTGCAAAGGTGGAACCAACTTTTTAAATCCAATGTCATTAAAGTCCAAGTGTATTGGGGTATTGGTGTCCCAAAACATTGTCCTTATATGTAGTGTATATTACCTATTCAGCCTACAGCTGTTCATCCTCACCTGTTCACGAAGATGTTATAGAGTGTTTCAGTCCAGACTACTAGGTGAATGAAGCAAAAAACAAACACATTTGCATGTAGCTTTCTTAATAACACATTACATAAGTCTAGTATACATTTAAAGGAATAAGAGCAGTTGGAGAGGAGAATGACTGCTTTTGGTACAAAGAACCACAAGAAAAGTCAAAAGTTGACCTAATACATTAAAAATAGAAGAAAATGCATTTTTATCATTGTATCACGAAGGGTCCTGCATTGGTTAATGTAATGCAGGAGTGGAGGTTCGTGGTCCAGCACCTTCTGGTGATTTCCCTGCTCAGAAGCACCTGGTTCACCTCGCCAGTAATTGTCACCCCTGATGTAATGCATCAAATGTATCCAAAGAAAACAGTGATACTGCCACAGCTGGAGCTCCACGGCGCTGCCTCTGCCACCATTGTTGTTCGAGGCAGAGCAGCAGCTTTTAAAAAAGCAAAAGCATTTGGAATTCAAATGATTAACAAACACTATTTGAATAAAAATATTGGACCATACCTCTTAATTATTGAATTCATTTGTTTCAATCATACCCATTGCCACAGGTGTACAAAACCTGGCTGTGCAATCTCTATTTACAAACAACTGTGAAACAAAATGGCTTGTTCTGAAGAGCTCAGTGACTTCAAGTGTGGTACTGTGATAGAATTTCATCTTTGCAATACGACAGTTTGAGAGAGTTCATCCTTGCTGGATATTACACAGTCAATTGTACGTGGTACTACTGGCAAGTGGAAGTGTTAAGGAACATAAGTAACTCAGCCATGACGCGGAAGACTACATAAAGTCACAGAGTGCTGTCAACAACAGCTGAGGTCCATGGTGCATAAAAGTAATCAACGCTCGGCTGACTCCATAGCTAAAGAGTTCTTTCACTGGTCAAAAGTGATGGTTGTCCCAATTTTTTTTATCCATATGGTGTATTATTTTAAATGTCGCATGTATTCAACCTCAACAACAATGAAAGGTAACTGAAATCTGAAATATATTCATTTGCTCAAAAAAGTAGTTAATGACAAGAGATCAGAAGTGTTGGCTTTGATAGATTATGTTCTTTTCATTTGAAAAATGTGAGGGCGGCACCTTTTATAGATTGCATTACTTAATAAGGAAGGTCAACCCAGAATTAATCAGTATTCAGTAAGCCCAAATATTAGACATTAAACATATTAGACATTATTTTGCTAAAATGTCTGATTGAGGGGATAATGCTTCTCATACAAAAGCATTTCCAGAAGTCCAGGACAGGTGTCCTCAGTAAAGGTACCACTTCCAAAGCATTAATCCCTCAGTGAGCATTGAAACCAAGACTCAAAATTCAAGCATTCAAGTCTTCATTGTCATATTGTGTCAATCATGAACAAGAACCAGACACACACAAGCACAGAGCTCTCGAGAACAAGCCCAGACAGCCATAGCCACTTTACTGATCCAGTGGCTTGCATGATTAATTATCTCAGCCTGAGCGGTACATCACGCTGAATTCAGCTGAAACTGCAGTTCAGCAGGATCACAGTATCTCCAAAACAGACATACATGCAGATCATCTGCTTCCTTATGCAGTAATTTAATACACGTCTCTGAAGAGATATGCGATTTGGGCGAAAACCAGGCCCATTCACAAAATAAGCCTCTTTGCTAAAAGTCTGCGTTGAATTTATACAAAGCCTTTTTAATCTGGAAAGGAAGACGTTGCTAATGCAAAAAAATCTTGGTGTCCTGTGACAGCAAGCAAAGCTCAGAAACTACCAGGCTGAACGGAAACATGCCGGTCTGTAAGGCTTAAAGACACTGGCTGGATCCCAGACGGGTCCCTGTTGGACATGTAGTGCACTATTTGCATGTATCAGCCATTATTTCATGACCTGTCTGGTGTACAGTATAAGGAACAGTGAGTCATCTGAGATGCAGCCACTGTTGATGTTGGATGAGAGGGTTATGCTGTTTCAGTCTCGGGATGCTGGTAGAAGCATTAGCCCAGTGTTGTGTTAGTGATGTTATACGGTTCCAGCAAGTTCAACTTCTGGTAGCAACTGGAATACGTTACATAGACAAAAGTATTGGGATGCCTGACCATTCCACCAACAGCAACTGTAGGAATTTGTCCCCATTTATTCTGTAGAGTATTTATGAGGTCAGGCACTGATGCTGGATGAGAAGGTCCGTTCCAGTTCATCCCAAAGGTGTTGGATGGGGGTTGAGGTCAGGGCTCTGTGCATGCTTGTCAAGTTCTTCCACACTGAACACATCCAACCATGTCTTTATGGAGCTTTATGGGCACAGTCATACTGGAATAAAAAAGGTTCTTCCCCAAACTGTCCATAAATTTGGAAGCATGGCGGTGTCTAAAATGTCTTGGCATGCTAAAGCAGGTGTGTTCTAATACTTTTGCCCATTTCGTGTAAGAAACATTTACACATGCCTCCTGGGTAGACCTTCTATATCTTTCTAAACCTTCTAGATTTCCAAACACACAACTCCTTTAGCCTCAGTTATCTCGGACAAACCCTTCCACCTTTACATGCCAGACAGAGGTGGACAGGGACCATCATCTCCTCAGCTCCATATGCTTTAAAGATTGTTGGTGTGTGAGGTAGGCTGTTTGCACTGTTAGACAACTTCTACCCAAGACTTCAGGACAGAACTTCTTACTTGTTCCAATGCCATTTTAACTATTCACATTTAGTTCATGTTTTGTGCGTTTTATTTCATTTTGTCCTGTTGCCAACAGCTCTTGGACTGCTCTGCCATGCCTCCCACCTCACTCTTTCGAGCTTGATGGTTTAAGCCTCACAAATATAAAAGAGCCAAACGTTGATGCTTTTTTCACTACTCTTCAAGTTGTGCTTTTGGTAGATCGGCTACTTTCCTTCACCAAAGCAAAACACTTTTATAGAAGGAGAGATTTAAGCTGTTCTGCCCACCTAGTGGTTACTTTTTAACCCTTTTAAACCCATCACATTGCTATAAGCTGAATCTGCTGTTGTTATTGGTGGGGGCAGCTACATTATACAGACAAAAGTATTGGGACATCAGACTAATACTCCACGTATGCATCAGATACAGAGACTTTAATATGGAGTTGGTCCCCACTTTGCAGATAGAACAGCTAGAACACTTTCCACAACATTCTGGAGTGTTTCTGTGGGAATTTGTGCCCATTCTTGCTGTAGAGCATTTCTGAGGTCAAGCACTGATGTTGCAGTCTCCATTTTATCCCAAAGGTGTTGGATGGGGTTGAGGTCAGTCAAGTTCTCCCATACTGAACTCATCCAGCCATCTCTTTATGGACCTTGCTTTGTGCACTCGGACACAGTCAAGCTGGAATAGAAAAATGCCTCCCCAAACTGTGTTGGAAGTATGGCGTTGTCCAAAATGTCTTGGTATGCTGAAGAATTAAGATAGTCCAAACCCTAAAAAACAGGTGTGTCCCAATACTTTTGTCTATAATATAGAGTACAATGACAACCGTTCACTGGAAGTTATGGGCCAACTGAATTCAGAAATTAAGAGGTGTACCCCAATACATTTGTCCAAGCACTAAACAGTAGCATCTCTGCTCACCTGGTGGTGGGTCTCTCTCTCCACGTTGTCTCCGTTCACCTCGACCACTCGGTCTCCGGCGCGCAGCCCCGAAGCCTCTGCTGGGGAGGCCGGTTCCACTTTACGGATGTACTGGCCACTCTTGCCCTTCTCTCCGTGCAGGTGGAAGCCGTAGCCGTTGTCTCCTTTAGTCATGCAGCAAAGCCTCGGTTTCAGCTCGCTCGCCATGCTTAAACTCCAGCTCCCACATACGCGGGGGGTCCCACAGAGGTTTGTTTTATCACTCAACCTGTCCTGGAGAAGCGAGGATCCTAAACTTCAGCAGCGGACAGAGCTCAGACCGAGCCGGGCTCCTCTCTCTGAGCACGGGAGGCTGAAGACCAGAAGAAGCCCTGCAGGCTGCATCGCTCCATACGCACCAAACAGAGCTAGTTTCTTCTTTAACTTTAAACTTCAAGTCGGAAAATCTCAAGAAAAGTGTTTGGCAAAGCTTCGTTTTCTCTTTTTTCCAGAAGTGTAGAGACTGCAATACTTGTTACGGCACTTTGGATATGGTGAAGCCAGAGAGTGCGTGCGCTACGAGAAGAAGAGCAACAAGCATTCTCCTCCGTGCTCGCCGGTGCGAGTGTGTGTGTGTGTGTGTGTGTAGGGGGGCGGTACCCTGCTGCTTCAGTGAAAGTAAGGAGCCTTAGCACCACCCTCCCTGGGAACAGACTGCGCTTACTCACTGCGCTTGGACACTTGCCTCCTCAAAAAAGTAGCGCTATTTCTCCCCATATTTTGAGTTACTCAGACGTGCTGCTCTTCTTCAGAGCTCAGAAGGTCTCCTCCTACCAGTTGTAACATTTTATCTCAGTCACACATGATGCATGTGACAGAAAAACAAGAAACATTTGGAAAGACTTTAACCAGCTGGTGCTGGACTGAACGGCAAGAGTGCAAAACGCACTGCAGCAGTGTCCTCTACTGGAGGACCAGGAGACTCACAGCATCATGGTTTCATTTCATCACAATCTCAGAATGGACTGTTCAGAAAAAAAACGAAGACTGAACAACTAGTTGGATGCAACATGGGGTTTTAAAATTGTTTTTATTTATGCATGATTAAGTGCTTAACCCTCTGGCCCTCCTGTGGGACGTTTTTGTCCACTTTAGCTGTGTTAATGCATATGGAATGAAAGTTCGCAACGGTCTGGAGTTCTTTCAGATCTTTTCATTTTTAACTTAAACTCATTAAATGTATCAATAATATGCTCTATACATTCAATTGTAACACTTGACTCCCTCGTGGCCACTTTTTGTTATTTACTGTTACTGTTAAATCATACAATTTAGATAATGTCATTTATCCATTTTTGGCCATTTTTTTTATATGTGCTCACATTTTATATAATATTCTTAGTTTCCAATAGTGGAGTATGACGACGTACTGTACTCCAATGGAGCAAATTAATCACACAATTTTGACACAGGTGTGATCTTAACGATTTCAGATAATAGTTTTGTGTTTGTGCATGACAATAAAATTCAGATTTGTTCCATTTTTGGCCCCAGTAGCATTGAGAATGGCCATTTTTGAGGTGCATTGTGCAAACAAACTGGAATTTGAAGGATAAAAAAAAAAAGTATAAATATTTGATACTAATGACAAGAACTGAGGTTAGTTAATAAAACTTTATGTAAAAAAGTATATAATAATATATAAAATTATATATAAATAAATGGCTGTTATATAAAATATTATATAACATTGCTTGCTTGGCCAAAAATGGATAAATTACATAATCTGGAAGAATGCTAAAAACTACATTTCTCAAAGCTGAGTTTTGAATGAAAGCATTTTAACCTAAATTGTATAATTTAACAGTGTAAATAACAAGGAAAAAAAGGTAGCTTTTGTGGGTTTCAATTGGCCCAAAGTGAACATCATTATTAGCTTATAATCGTCTTATAAACAACAAGCACCGTCTAGCAGACTTCCTGCCTGTTATAACAATGTATAACTGACCACTTCATGTACTTATCTACATACAAGTATCTTGTATTGCTTTCAACACTGGCTGACAGGACAACTGATCTCATTGCACTGTCCTAAAATGCAGGAATGACTGATGCAAGTTCTTCATATTTCTAATAAGACAGTTCTATTGCAAAATGTGCAATTGAAATGTGCAGTTCTTAGGGTGAATTTCTACTGTTTTTTGTCAAAGCCTGTCACTCCATTGTACACTTGTGTGTGTATATATTCACAGTGTTCTTATATTTATTTATATATCCACTCTGTACACTTTGTATTTTAATTCTACTCAGTTGTATTCCATTGTTCAAAATGTTTGCAGCTCTTTGTTTCTGTCCACTTTCCCCCGAGGTAGCTCACGAGGGCCAGCTCCATCCAGCCCTCGTGACAGTATTCACCATCTGACAAAATTATACCTTAGATTTATTACCTGGTTATTAATGAAATGTTTAATGATTGCCTTGCAGGTCTGAGGTCTTTTACAGGGTAATTTAAGAAGGAGGACAAAGAGTTTGTAGAACAAGCATGTGAACCATTTGAAGGGTTTATTAAGGTCTTTGTGGAAGTAGGTGAACATTTTCCACATCTGAGACTCCGTCCTGCATTCTGACATCTCCCGTGTTTACAGGAGGCAGATTACTCTTTTTTATGTGTAACCCTTGTTTAGCTGCTCATGCGAACAGCCTGAACTTTGTGAATGGTACTGCAAATCACTTTCTCAGCAGGTTCCATAACAGGCTTTCTTTCTGAATCCTTCCAATTGGCACAGTCTGACTACAGGTGTGCTTGGGAAGCCCAGGGCCTTTGGTTCCCTTGGCACAGCATGTGGATTCACACAAATCTGTAAACACTGGACTACTCCTAAGAAGCTCTGTAGGCAGCAGAGCCTCAGAACCTTGTGCTCCTTGTGGCTCCTAGATACCATAACTGAATATTTTAATTATGAATTTGCAAGTGATTTGAAAAAGAAAACTATGACAAAATTCATTCTGCACACAGCAAAATTTTAGTCCTTCACAAAGTCACAAATTCTCTTCTAGACAATGTGCAACCCTAAAGAATACCAAAAAGTTAGAACTGCTCTATTAACACTATGCCAAATCCACTTTTTTTAAACGCCTGCAACAAACTTTAAATCTACTTGTGTAGGAAGCCAAGCTAAGAGCTCGAGATCCTACTTCAAGTATGCTGATGCCATTGAAATCAAACACGAATGCAAGTCTGATTCATTACAATGGTTTCAAATCTGATTATTTGGTTTCAGAATGATGGTACTAAGGCTCAAGTTTAAGTCCACTCTTCCATTTCCATCCAAATGCTGCAAACCAGTTTGACTATCAGCCCATGAGATGTGCTTGACCACTGTATCATGACACACTGTAAAGCACGGGGGTCAGCAACGATGCAGAGCGGAACATCACATGTTCTGCATTTGAAAATGGTCTTATTTTTCCTTTTCAGTGCCATGCAATGAGCGCAATATTTTCTCCTTTGTTTGGTCTTCACGCGACGTTCCGCAAGAGAGATGTCTGTGATTGCCACAGGAAAGGATTCCTCAGGCTTTCACTCCTCGACCCCCTGAGACTGTACTAGTACTTGGAGCTTCTTCCTCTCAGGGGGCTCCTGTTCCTCCAAAGTAGCCAGCAGCATCCGAAGGGTATCATTAAGGTTCCCCTTGGCCATGACCATCTGTTGGTGGTGATTGCAGCCATTTACAGCACTAGATCTAAAATGAAGGAATCATTTTCACCTTTATTAGTTTTCCTAACGGTTCATTTAAGTGATCCATGTTAGTTACTGGTAGTCCAGTTCATCCATTTAGAAAACTAGAGCATTGCTTCCTCCAAAGTCACTTTTACATCAATTGTAAAATAATAATGGCTCATAAAGTTATTTTCAGTTATCTTCAAAATGAAAGGACAGTTTAATAGGGAAGTGGTTCAAGCTGCTTGTGGATATTCATGTGCTGTGCATTTTACTCAGGTTGGCCTGAAAATGTAGCAACAATAAAATAAATTAGATACGGTACATTTTTTAATATAAAGGCACAACCCTAATGCAACTCAAAAAGCATGAAATGAGCTTGTGCCATGCCCTGTTTGCTCTTAGTGAAGGATCAAACATAGCAGAAATATGAACAGCAGCTGTGTCTCTGCGGTAGTGGACTTCTTATTATTAAGCTCTAGAAGGAACAACTTGCAGAGCTCAGGCTGCTATTGTCTAGGACTGTAAAAGATCATGTGTCCAAGAAATGGGCTACTGGGGAGAGGAGTGGCAACATTTCCACTGCATGTGTTAAACTCCTTTGTTAATGCAGGAAAACCATTAGTCTTTCAAGCTCATCAACCTTTCTTCTAGTCTTTCAAGCCCAGCAATTCTAATCTATCCCATTAAATATGGAATCCAATTCAAATTTCTATCGTAATCTACCGTGAACAAATTTAGTGTGGTTTGATGAGAAATCAAGCATTACAGAGAAACGTACAAACATCAAGGAACTTGTTCACAATAGAGCTGAACCAGATGTCTGAACTGTTTAATACCTCTAAAAGGTAAACTGCAGAAAGTTATTACAAGAAATAGTTGCAGATATATTAACTGAATCTAAGATACATAGTAAAAAGTATTGAGATGTTTTGGTTTAAAATGCTTTTCTTAAATACATTTACTGTGTCGAGGTAAATGCAAACTGTGCATTTTTCTTTATCAGGATTTTATCACTAGTGAAAGTGAAAATTAGTCATACGTGAACACACCACTGCACACAGTGTGAACAGCACGAAATTCAACCTCTGCATTTAAGTGTGTGGGGACGGTACCTTGCTCAGGGTACCTCAGCGGTGCCTAGCAGTCTTGGGGATCGAACCCAGACTTTCTGGTCGCAGGGCGGATGCCTTAACCACTAGGCCACCCAACTGCCCATAATCAACATAGCAAACTCAGATGTATGGTTTCACTGGTGATTTTTGATCGAATTATTTAATTAGATTAGTGGTGTAACGGTACACAGTCACGGTTCGCTACGTACCTCGGTTTTGGGGTCACGGTTCGGTACGGTTCATGATACAGCCAAGTTAAGCAACAAAAAGTTCTAAAGAATGAGGCTTGGTTTGTTTTCCTTTATTTTAAATAAACAGCAGTGTATTAACCAGTAAACACACACTCTTGCTTATATTTTCATGTATGTGTAAGGCAGCAGAAGTGTTACGCCAGTAGGTGGCACTATTGCACCACACTACGACCCAGGTTTATGATGTACTTGCACTTTTTGGTCCCTCTGTGATTCCGTATTACTTCAATCACGTCTTCTCCGTCGTACCGTGTATTCTCTGAAAGTCATCATGCACAGAACTGTGACCCATGTACCGTGACGGTTCAGTACGAATACATGTACCGTTACAGCCCTAAAACAGATTTGGGGAAAGTGGCTGTATTTGCACATGAATCTGTAGAAAACCTGTACTATATGTTATGTATGTGCAATTTCTTTCCTTGGCTGTACATTATTTTTGCAATAAGTACAAGACTATTTCTGAAGGAAGGAAGAGAGGCAGCAACAGTAACTGTTTACACCAAACCCACACAGTAAAATGTGACACAAAACGTTCACAAAATCGCATTGCCACGGTTTATTATCTCAAGAGAGTGTGATATTATTTGCCCACACGTTATGTAACTTTAGTCAAGACACAACAGATGAATAGGGACATTAAAAAAATTATCAGTTGACAAAATTCTTCCAAAATATATTTCTCCCAGAATATAAATACATTTTTCAATTACAGTTTAAGAGCAAGGATATATTGTTATAGATTAAATGTAGCCAATAATCTGAAAAATGCCTGGCGGGACCAAAATGGTCATTTTGCTTGTTGAATCTTGCCTTAAAGCAGCAGTTCTTAATTTTGTCACCCGAGTTGGATTATGTTTGGGCAGAAGATAGCCGAAACTGTACAGTATAAATATCTTATTTGTATGTCTGTTGCCATAATGCGGAATGTACTTTTGAAGTCCATCGTCTCCCACCAGTGTGAGAAAACAGTTGACAGTAAGAATTTGCAACTAAGTATCCATTAATAACAAAGTACTCCAAAGCGCAGGATGTCACAGTGTGTGATATTTTCTTTTGTCAATATGATTAAAAATATGGCACAAAATACACCTTTAAAGGGTTTGGTAAAGACAGTGGTAAATGGGTCAAAGATGAAAAATACTAATAGGGTAATACGTTCAAAGATTTTGTCTTTTTGTGCACATTACACTGCATCCTATATCATTTTTAAATTCCTGAGCAAAACAAGGCAGTCACATACATTTTTAAATGATTACCAGAAGACACACTACAGTGTATTTCAGTGTTTAGTTCCTACAGATGATATAATAATAGGAAAAAGTATCACAACAATATTTAATTGTAATTTTCAATTTCTTTGCCAATATTTTACCCATTTGATATATGGGCAACTTGTAATATAAAATGCAGCAAAGTCAGTTTACTCTTAACATCTTTAATGCATGGAAAACAGATTAACTTCATACAACTTCATATACTACATATCTGTAGAATCTCATCTGGCTTACTGCAGAAACTCTTCAGGGAAATCTAAGGCTTGAGGGTAGGGCCTAAACATGAGAGGCCTGAGGTGATTCTGCAACAAACAAATTAAGTATAGTATGTCGTATACTGTCATCATCGCTCCAAATATAAAACATAGATAATACATGAAAATGTCAATGTCAAAGTACAACTAAATACAATACAGTTAAATGCAAGGCACCAAAAATTCCTGTAGTGTTGGCATTATACAATAATAAGCAAGAGTTTTCTAAAATTACATGTCAAACCCAGGAAAACAAGGCTCTTGTGGCCTGAAAATCAAAGCTGATGCTCTGAGTATGCAAAAACGGGAAGAAATTAACCATAAAAGTAGGGTCAAATTTAAGGTAACTAACATTACACCAAACAAACCTTCAAAATGTGTCAAAAGTATGAACGCAACATACTCACCCGTGCTCTGTTTATATGATATCCATTATCCAGGCTGCATTGTTAAGAACAGTATTAAAGCCAGTCCTAAGATCAGGGTAGTTCTGATATTTTAGTGGCAACAGGAGAAGGCAGCCACACATATGTGCTTGTGGACGGCATTCAAAGTCCTTTTTTTCAGTGAACTGCACTGTAATGTGCCGTCCGAAAACAACATCAGCCCCTGTGCAGAAACGAAGGAAGTGCTGTAAGGTACTGTCATCCAGTTCCCTGATGTATCTTTGCAGGTGCCTTGCCACAGTACTTTGCTGGGCATTCATGTCTTCTGGAAATTTCAGTAGTGCTTTCACCTTCTTATGAGATGGAACTCGCTCTTCAATGATCTCCACTAGCTTTTCTGGGGAGAGAGTTTTGGCCAAATCCTTTAGAACAGGCTTCCAACACTGAATAACAAACATGGGCATTTGAATGAGGGCTTTGTGGCCTAACTGAAACAGGAGTGAGGCAAGATTTTCTTTGGTGGGCATTCGATGGCATTCGTAGGAATCCAGAATATCCAGCAACGAGTCTTGATCGACAGACTCAAAGTTGTTCAATGCATGCTGAAGGACCTCCCGGTCATGCTTTGAAATATACAGCATGAAAGTGTCCGTCACACTGCTGTAGACAGTGCCATACAATGCCTCTTCCAAGAATGGCAAAGGGAGATGAATTGGGAAGTATTTCTCAGCAACCCAGCCTTTGAGAAGAACCCTGGCAATGGCCTGCCACCCACTGGTTTCAAATTCATGCCTAAGAAAAGGAGCCTTAACGTCAGTGCCCAGAGTGCATCTGTTAAAGAATTCACTCCAAAATTCAGAGAGGCAATCACGGAAAAGTCCAGATCCAATGTCCAGTTCCAGCACTCCATTAGGAAGCTTCTTACAAATGTTTATTTTCTTGTCCAGAATTGCTGGGTCGGTGAATGCAGCCATCATATCACTGAGACAACTTCCTTTACGTACCACAACAGTGACTGAATCTTTTGAGGCTTGGTGAATGGAGTCATCTAAACTGCTGGCATCAAAAATCTGTGCTCTAGGTTTGATGCCATCATCTGCATGATCCTGGAAAGGAGGATTTTCAGCACTAACGGAAGCTTTTCTGGTCTGTTGAAGGATCCTGGCATCTTTCACAAAATCTTCACTGTTTGGTTCCTCCATCCGCCTGCCTTTAACACAGTTCTCTTGGTTTTCATGCTCCCAGATTTCACTTTTTTCATTAAATGTTTGTTCAAGTCTGGGCATTGCTTGTGCGTTTTCAGTCGCTCTGTTGGAATTGTTCTCAACAGTTTGCCTGCGTGTTGCAAAGCTGAAATCGTTGCAATCCTGCTGCCTGCGATTACTGGCACCTTCTAGCGATACATTCTGGGAACTCTGCACACTGCGTTTTTTTGTGAAGAGGTACAGGCGCAGAATTTTCACTTTGTAGGCCTCATAAAGATCTCCCACAGTGAGGTTTTCATCCAGACGTCTATGAGAGAAATCTCGGATATCACAATCGACATCTCTCAAATGAAAGAATCTGGAGGATCCAAAAGGGAAGAAGATTCTCTTGGCCATTTTCCGAACCTCCCATACTGTCGCTTGTTTGTTGATACTGATATGTTTGGTTCCTCCTCCATTAGCAGTGCGAACTTGCTTGAAACTACAACCTTTGTCATTATAATTCATCCACCCAAGTTCTACTCTCCTGGCTTTCTTCTTTGCATTTGTGTTGCCCATGCGCCTATTTGAAATATCCTCTCTTGGCCAACAAGGCCCTGACTCTGGTGGTTCTGTGGGTTGGGGTATTCCTGGAGATGGCTGGTTTCTAAGGCAATAGGCTATGACCGCTAGTCTGTCGCCATAATGCGGAATGTACTTCTGAAGCTCATTGTCTCCCATCAGTGGGATCACTGAGATGTCAATCTGGTAAGAAGACAGTTAACAGTAAGACTTTCTAAGGACACATTAATATCAAAGTACTCCAAAGCTCAAGACAACATTGTGTGTGGAAATTTAGTCTGTATTAAAAATATGGAGCAAAATACACCTTTAAAAAGGGTTTTGCAAAGACAGTGATAAATGGGTCAAAGATAGAAAAGGGTTTCCAAACAATAAAAAGAATAATACAAAAAGGGCAATGAGGTTTTTGTGTACATTACACTGCATCCTGTATTGTTTTAAGATTTCTGAGCAAAAAAATATGCTCTGAGCAAAAAGTTTCTCACCAGGTTTTTGGTTATGATTTCCAGAAGGCATGCCCTACAGTGTCTGAGTGCAACTACAGTTCCTATACAACAAATCTTGGGAGGCATATTAAGAGATGACATAATAATAAAAAAGGCAGCCTGTAAATAATAATAATAATAATAATAATAATAATATAAATAATAATAATAATCATTTTCAATCTTTTTTGCCAATATCCTTCCTCTACGTTCTACTCATTTATCAGCAATAAGTTTTTGTAAGGAAGTGGAATTGATTTAAAATACAGTTACATTTAGTTTGATCACATTCTTTAGTATGACATAATGAGTTTTGTTTTCTTATCAATATATCAAATGACCATGTTTCAAAAAGGGATCTAGTGTATTGTTAATTCATGTCCTTCCCATTATTGTAACATCTTAGTCGTCTGGACCATTAAAACTGTGTAAAAGGCAGTAGATGTTGAAAAAGAACAAGCTGTGCTATGACTGTTACATAAAAGTGCTTTCTATAAACACCCACATAGGTATGATCTCACACACACACACAGATAAGAGACACATAGACACACAATAGCCTTGACAAACACAAAACAAACAGTGTTGGTCATATATAATAAATGTTTCATTGCTTGGGAAGCTTAGCACAGACACAGTTCTCCCTGCTCAATAAACTTTTTATTAGTGAGCCAGGACTTCCTCAGGGTTTCAGGCACTATTGCTTTCACATTTGTTGGACCTCAGTACACTTCACAGTCACAGAGGTGACCTGAGTAGAATCAGAATACCTCCTGATGGTGGAGCTTTTCATAACTTTGTGGATTTTAAAGTGCCCTTCACAGACACCGCTTAAACAACAACCTCAGTCTCACCAATCCACAAAAAGTATTTGATGCTTATCAGATAGTAATTACTGTGACTTCCGGAGTGGGTTTTCTCCAGTACTGGCTTGAGTAGAGCCGAGGAATCACGTTGAATCATCATGATGCAAAAATCTAAAATCGACTGGTGATACCTAAATGTATCTGCTACACACTTGTGTGGACGATGGCCTATCTTCAAAGCCACTAAAGACAAATGCCCATACTTCAGTCACCGAGCACAGTTTTCTGAAAAGTTCAGATGTAGTACAGATAGGATGCCCTATAGATATCTACACTGTTCTGCTCGGTGAAGCCAGTCCTTTCTACTGAAGACATTTAGAAGACATCTTCTTCAGTGTTGACGACTGGCTCTTTCAGGCTTCTCACATTCCTTTTGCTGCCACACTAACTCCACAGGGTCTTCAGACACTTCAGCCTGCATCTCAGTATAGCAGCGCGGAGAGTGTATGCAGTTTTTTCTCACAGGTGATTGCTGCTATTATTACAGTAAAATTGAGGGGTGATCAGGAATTGTACTCAAGGCAGCTTGCTTTTTTTCTCTGATTGCTAAAATGCAGATTTGATACAATTGCTGACATGTATTTTTTTCCAACATGAATGACCATCATTGGTCTATCAAGGGAAATGTGACTCTTCGGTCATATAAACCGGTAGGGTATCATGGATTATTGCAATCCTCTCTCATCTCCTTACTAGGAGCTCTAAATACTGGGTCAGCATATATTGGCTGTGCCTCGCAGCTCTCTCTTTGTTTAAGGGATTCAGTAACAACTATTTTTACTACTTGGTTTCTTCAGTCTTGCACACTCAATGACACACACATACACACACACACACACACACACACAGTAAGTTACTGTTGTACAGCTTACCTTGTCCATTTCCATTCGTCTGATCAGGTCTTCAGCGATGCCCCTCTCTCGAAAGAAGCCAACAAGAGCGGACGGCTCCTCCATCTCTCTAATAATTATTAAAAATAATCTGTTGGGCTTTCAATTTCTCTGCATATATAATTACAGTGCATCATTATTATTCAAGATGAAGCTCTACAATTGGCAGCACTGTTGGACAGAAAACAAGGCTGATAAAATAGCTGTAAAATGAAGTATGATCATTTGCCTATTGTTAAAGTGTGAGTGAATAGAGGTGCTGTATAGTAATTGTGTACTGCTAATGATTGCAATGAGCAAAAACAGTGGGTAAAATTTGGAGCATGCAAAAATGACCTCATAAATGATCACATATATAAATGAGTATAAGTAAATAATGATCACATAAGTAAGTATTGCATGCATGCCTTCTGAAAATGTCACAGCCACATTATCAAAATAATGTTCATTTTGTACTGATCCACCTAAAACTGACTGTGCAATTTAATTGACTTTCATATGGAGGGAAATCGTTTATGTTCTCTTTATGTACTACAAAGGGGCATTTGATTCTTTGCTACTAGTCCTGCATCCAGCAAACTTCCAAGCTCATTCAACCCTTAGTTGGTTAGTGGGTGTGTTTGAGTGAGGAACTGCTGGCCATCAATCCTCCTAAACCAAAATGAAAAGTCCCACAAGCTTCAATTCAGAGTAATTCCATGGCTTCAGAAATGTATGGCAGATGTAAAACTACAGACACTATATTTAGATCTCTATGGAACCGGAAGAATTCAGCATCATAACCAGCTTCTTGGTTAAAATGTACTGGCATTGACACCCAGATTTCTTCACTTTCCTTGCATGTTTTGACTCATTTTAGCTTGTCTCAAAGTTCTCTACTTAGCCTGCATAATTATGACTGTGTGCACCATGTAAAATCTGGGAGGGACAGAGATAAAGAGAGGTGCAAACGTAACCTTTTACAATTACAGAATGGGCCAATTTAGTTTTCACTTCTAGTTCCTAACATTAAGAACAGATTATTACAGTGATTTAGATACATTCAAAGAGCCTTCCCCCACCACTGCAGTCACACTACATGCAAGACACAGCGGTGCATTTCCCAAAAAACATGACTAAATTCATCAACTAATTCTTCTAACGAGTGTTTCCCAAAACCTTTTTACTAAAAAAATAAGAAAAAAGGGTAAACTGTTTTTGTAAATTAATGACCAACACGATTCATTATTCATAAAGTGTTTCCTTATTTAGATCTCGCCTGCAGTTGTGCCTGAAAGAACCACAGACTCATTCGCTAATGTGCTTTATGAGCATACACTTGTTGTAGATCAGGAAAATGATTAAACGTAAATCTAGTAACAATAATTACAATAATGCCCAATTTTAGGTACACTGCAATTAAATCTTTCAACAGTCCATAAAACCCATTTCTATCAGTCTCTAATTACGCAATAGGGACCACTGTGGAATACTGAATTTTCCTTGCTGTGTCTAAACGTAATCGTGAAAATAATGGTTAACTTTCTGTAATATGCCAGTCAGCACAGGCTATTAATGGAAAACAATCTCTTTTACTATTATAAGGCTGTTACAACAGTCACACTGTGTCTTGTGTGAGCTCCAGTTCCTAAGAAAACTACAGTGATGATGGTGTGTGAGGGAATGAGTCAGCAAGGGTGTATTTAATAAATATGTAACAGCTGTTGTTATTATTAACCATTTTTATCATGGATACTTTGAAGCTATACATATAGGAAGAAGCTAACGAGGTGTTTCTTATCCTTTTTCACAGAATATGCTTAGTCAATAAAAATGTGTTACTATTAAATCCCATTAGCAGGTGTCATTGTAACAGGATACACAGTGTTATTCACTTTTGTGGTTTTGCTGTGGGTGCTTGTGGTTTCTTTAGTAAGGGTGATTAACCCTAACCTTAAAACAGGTATATTTTCATAATGTGTCCAACATTTAAAGAATTGGAGTGAAGTGGTCCATGGAAAGTGGTCCACACTGGAAGTGGTCTCTGGTTTAAAAAGGGTTTAAGGACTCTTGCTCTAGTCGAACGGTTGTCATCATTCACAGTGAAACTGAACTTTGTCTAGAGTTCAGGAGCCAAAGTCATGCAAAATCTGAACTTTTCTACCATTGGGATGCAGCTGGCACTAGTGATAGAGCATCTGAATCTAATGCAGTTTCCTCTGCATGAGATGGAACTCTCCATGTTAACAGCCTCTGTAAACTCAAATCCGTGTTTTATGCTTCATATACACACAGCCACTGGGAGATTAGGCTAATGGTTGTACCAGTATGTTAAAATTATACTCAGTATGTTCTGTATTTAAACATTTCATGACAGGAGATACAGCACTGATGACTGAGCAACTCTTGATGTGACACTTACAAAAATTGTAAAGTTTCCACTATGTGTAAAATTTATTTTGGCTTCATCGTCAATCAGAATCAGTCCTAAATATACAGAATATTTAAAAATACACGTGATTTTAAAATGAGAGGGGAAAAAAAAGATATGTATCAGTAATTTAGCCAATAACCCAAGCTCTAATCTAAGCAGTGGAGGCCCAATGGTAACCATCAACTGTAACATTTTATGAGACTGTTAAGTGATGACAGGTGTGTGTTTGTGTATTTATATATGTACTAATAAATATGAACAGAGGGCCCAGAAAGGAACAAACGGAAGCGAGTCAAGTATTTCAAACACCGCAGGGGATTTATTTGCTGTATCTAGTCAACAGAACATAAAATAATTTCACAACACTCCCACTCAGCCTTTTTAGCTATCAGCTTTTGACTGATTCAGTAGAAAATTAATAAAAAATTGAAAAATCCACAGCGGACGACTCTCTTAATACAGCAACTTGTCTCACAATGCAGGTCTCACGACTTTTAACCAAGCCACATCGCCATAGCAACCGGTGCTGCATGCGTAACCCACTCCAGGGCAGGTTGAGTTGGGGATTTCAGATCTTAAAACAGCCCATGGACCAATCTGGGCAAGTTTTTGACCAATCAGAGATTGATGGGAGTGAACCCTTGCAGTCCACTTCCACCAATTTATTTCAACATCATAACATCTGAGGCAACGGTGACATAAAAAAGCACTTTTTAGCAAAGGAAGCAAATAATACTACAGAAATATTAGGAACCAATAGATACTAACAATGGCAACTGTGCAGCTTGTTAGCATTATAACTGTTTTGTATTGAACATTTGTTGTATATTTGATACAGCTTAAATAACTTCAATGAAGAATAAGCTGCTTGACGACTCCACATGTGACTGGCCCATGTCATGTGACTTTTCGTTATAAACATTACACTTGTGCATACATGAGGATTACGCATAGCTCTAGAATTTAAACCAGGGTTTGTTAGGTTTTGTGAAGCTGAAACTCGGTTAGGGAGCTTGTCCAAGTTCACCCTGCTGAGTGAGAAAGCCCCCAGGTCTCTACTGGTCTATAAGACACAACTGCCAAAGCCTGAAAAAAAGATCTGAAGTTGTATTTGGAAGTACATGTTGTGGCTGTAGGAGATGAGATTTCCTCTTTCTGTTTTGCCACATTCATGTTTTAATAGCAGAGGCTGCTTCGCTTACACTCACACCTCTGACACCAAGAAGGCATCTCACATTCACTCAATTCCCAATTCCCACTCAATCCATCCTCAGAAACCAAGCCATCTGGTGTTGCTACTATAAATGGTAGGTCAGACAAGAACAAAATGCCAAGCAAGTTGCAAATTTAGACAGTTTTCCTTGGCTCTGCTCTCATTGTTATCACCATATTTAGTTTCAACAGCAAGGCTTTTGGCTTCATTAGTTGTTTGTCTTTGCATTTGATTTGCCAATAACGCTTGATGGTGGCTTATTCACACACTGTGTGCGTCATCTTGTGGCCTAGGGACCAAGCCCGTTGAAGGTATCTATAAAATAAGAAAAATATTTATTAATTGTTGGTCCTACATAAAAACGAAAAGCAAACAGTTTTTTGTTTTATTTATAATCTGTGACATTTTGCGACCTAAACCCTGAAGCTGAGGATTCTGGAGCAAAAATACATGAAATCTGAAACAAATTAGTGGATTAAAGTAAATAGTCAAGCTAAGGAAATTGAACACCCCAAAAAACTACTGGCCTGCAACATACCAACAGCAACGCTGCCAGATATTCTAAAATGCAAGAATGTTATAATGGATGCATATTTGTTCCTAAAGAAACTGCCTCGTTCTTGTTGATTCTGATGAAGCTATGAATGTGTCTGCAGCATGTCAGCTTATGTTCTATCATAGACCAAGTAAGAAATCAGTATCTCAATTAATATGCCTGGAAAGGCAGCATAAAAATGCCACATCATTTGTCATTCTGGATTGTACATGGCTTGAAAGTGAAACATTAAATCTATTCTGATTACAAATTAACTGGATGCTTTATGTATACAGGGTGGGCCATTTATATGGATACACCTTAATAAAATGGGAATGGTTGGTGATATTAACTTCCTGTTTGTGG